>WNGS01162647.1:3889480-3914623 GCA_020271785.1 Procambarus virginalis | reverse complement strand
TTGTACGAATAGGTCCAATACTGGCAGTGGTTTTTGCTTTTGATTTCGCATATGAGAGAAAATATTTTGGATTTTTCTTTATTTCCTGAATTGCTTTCTGTTCTAACTGCCTTTCTTCAGTTTCATATGAGTGTTTCAATTTCCGCTCGATTTCTTCAATCTCCCTATTTAAATTATTCCTTCTTTGACGGGAAATTCGTGTCTGCATAAGCAGTTCTGTTATTTTTTTCCTGCGTTTATACTGTCGTCTGCGTTCTCTTTCTACGTTAGATCTCTTTCTGGCTTTCCTCAAGGGAACATGTTTCAGACAGACTTGATACGCTTCCGAAGTCAGTTTTTCTATTCCTTCTGTAGGACTTGTATTACTTAAAACAGTTTCCCATGGAATGTTTGTAAGTTCCCTGTTTATTATCTCCCAGTCTATCCTTTTATTATTAAAATTGAATTTACTGAATAGCCCCTCTCGCTTTATCAACGTTTTAGGTCTATTCTGAGTATTGATGGTCGTTTGCACTTCAATGAGCTTGTGATCTGAATATGTGGTATCTGATATCATAATGTCTCTGATAATGTCTTCATTGTTCGTAAAGACCAAATCTAAAATATTTCATTTCTCGTTGGCTCCGATATCTGCTGACTGAGTGAAAATTTGTCACAGAATCTAAGTAGTTCTCTAATCTGTGGTTGGTTAGGTCCCGATAGATTTCCTGGTATAATATTATTGTTTGCTATTTTCCACCTGAGACTAGGCAAGTTGAAGTCACCTAGGAAGATAATATCAGGTATCGGGTTCTCCAAATTATCAAGGCTATTCTCTATTTTGTTTATCTGTTCTGTGAATTCCTCAGCCGTTGCATCTGGCGGTTTGTATATTAGAATAATCACTAAATTTATTTTCTCTATTTTTAATCCCAGTACCTCTACCACCTCATTTGTAACGTTTAGGAGCTCCGAGCATACAAGGTCTTCCCTAATATACAGACCCACTCCTCCATGTGACCTAATTTTCCTATCACACCTGTATAGGTTATATCCTGGAATCCAGATCTCACTGTCCAACAATTCCCCTGCATGGGTTTCTGTGAAAGCTCCAAATACTGCATTTGACTCCGTGAGGAGGCCATTTATGAACTGTACTTTGTTGTTTGTTCTTGTTTTCAGTCCTTGTATGTTGGCAAAGATGAATGAGGTTACTCTATTAGTGATAGTTTGACTGGGAGACTTTTTCGGCAAGCCCATTATGCGTGGACATATTGAGTTTGTTCTGACCAGTACTGATTGTTGTAGGGCAGTTGCCTGTCGTAGTTGTAGTTCCCTTTCGGTGTGTAATTGTACCTGTAATTCTGGAATGCAAGTGGATCTGGCATCCAGTTCCATACACTCTCCATGCTCCTCCTTTTGAATTCTCTGTCGGTCTGGTATAAAAAATTTATAGAGTTTCCTCCCAATTCATTATCCTGCTTGCCACTCTTTATGTAGCGTTCCGTGCCTTTCACGTGAAAGTGTGGGCAGCTGAGGTCATAGCATTTTCTGTCCTCCAGTGAGGTTTGACACATGTCAGGATGGAAAAACCTACATATTGATCCAAATCGACACTCACCTTTCCTAAGCATATTTAAACATTTTTTGGGATGTTGGTAACTGCATTCTAATCCTTTCTTATTACCAGCATATCTATGTCTGCATATGCCTTTGCATAAAATTTGCATAAGTCTGTCCTTCTGTTCTGAATTGCTCTATCGGGAACCGTCGTAGTGTCTGTACCTATCGAGCTGTCAGTGCTGTCTGGTACACTTTCTAGTTTACTGTCATCTACATCCGGGCCTACTGAGTCAGAGTTTACAACTTCCTGAGTTTCTGCCTCGGTTTCATCCCTGACTATAGCCTCCGCCCCTGGTATAGTAATTGTTGTTGTTCCTTTCCCACTCCTTCTGGATGGCTGGTAGGCTTCCAATGAATGATGTTTTCCGATCATGCGTCATGTTATCTAGAAGGTTTTTTAGGATATTCCAAGCTGGCTGGTCATGTTTACACACCCAGAGCAAGTGGCCAGCTCTCAGTGCCGCAGTGTTACTCACTCCTGCACAAGCCGAATGGAATCTAGTCTTACAGATATAACATTCAATTCCCGTTACCTTCGTCTTTAAGGAGTTGTTACATTGGCCACAAATTTGTTTATTTACTCCCATTTTGCCTTGTTTTGTTGTATATATCTATATATTTATAATATTATATGTATACCGTATATTTGTAACAATATGTATTTATTTGTTCTACAGTATGGTCAGTACTTATCGCCGGTCGAGGGTGAGGGTCCCAGAGGCTGTATAGTTGGCTCGTTGTTGTCCCAGGCCGCGGCTGGAGGCCCTCAGTTGCCAGTTACTTGGGTTATACACTGATATATTAATTCGCTTGTATTACAATAAGGGATTTTCTGCTTTATTTCCGACTTGCAATAGTATTCACTTTCTCTATTACTAATTTCTCGATCCACATTCCCCTATTACACTTGTTGGAAACCAAATTTGCTAGTAAGCACACACACACACACACACACAGGATGTGGGCCTATGGGCTGGGTTCTGGCACCACGAGGTGGACTCAACAAAGTTCACTGTTATTTCCTTAACCCTTAACATGCTTGGGGTCGATTATCCTACCATTGCACAGGCGCATGTCATTTTGAAAAAAAAAAATTATTTTTTCTTCCTAACCTGTTAATTTGTGTTCACTGATCACGGGAAAAATAACAAAAAATCGTAAGTGCCATATATTGCCCACTATAGGGCGGGAAGTCTGGCAAATTATAGGCGCTGACTCAGCATGCGTCCCAGGCGGTCTGTTGCTCGCCAGCTGTCAGGCCGAGTTGCCACAAAGAGATAATTACCTAATTATTTCAATGTCTCTGATTGATTTTCATAGTTTTTTTGCTGTAATATTATTCAATAGTGTGTAGTTTGATATATTTATATAATAAAATGAGTGAATCATTGCTGTACTCACAAATATGGTGTGCATATTGTTGATTCAGTTATGTTCATCAATCAGTGAACAAATACTTTGTCGGTTATTACACTATAAGCACAGGTTATATATAAGTATCTGCATGTTTTGTTCACTATAACGAACCACTAAGTAGCTATTATGAGTCAAAAAGTAACGAGGAGTGACCGCCGTGTACCAGCCAGCCACTCCCGCCCTCCCTCCAGTCATCTGACTCGCCACATTCTCCTCCCACAATACTGTTTTTGCTATAATTCACTATATACAGACGTTATATATAAGTATCTACATGTTTTGTTCACCATAACTGTACATCTAAGCTTGTATGGTGAGTAAAGCACAAAGACATAGGACCTAACACAGTCAGCTGATGGCTGCCACCCTCAAGGCCAGATGCACTAATATTTCTCCTCCAACAATACTGTGTGGTGTTATTACGCTATATACACACATTATAAATAAATATCTAACTGTTTTATTCACCATACTTGTACAAATAAACTGGTATGGTGCCCAAAGACCACCGTGGTAACCAGTAAACAACACCGTCGTCTGCACGATGGCGTCGTGCAAACGACGCCACCGCCCTCACCAAAAAGGCGGCTCCAAACTTTCTTTGCTGTATACCCTCTATACACACGTTATATATAAGTATCTACATTTGTGTTCACTATAGCGAACCACTAAGCTGGTATGCTGAGTGCAGTCAATAAAAGGTGGCCACACACAGTCAGAAAACATCGCCACCACCCTCCCTCCCACAGCATTACTCCTCCCCCTCCATGGCGCACAGCGCCAAACATCACCACAATCCTGCTATTATCAGAACCCTGGTCAGTTTTATCACAGTCAGGGGTCTTCTGTAATAATATCATCGCTACATAATAGCATGAACAAGTATATTTTGGCATTTTTAGGCGATGCTGTGGTCACAAGCTGAACAGCAATGCTGTTAGCCCATGCTGCGTGCGTCAGGCTTGGTTGCTCACTCAATACTGAGGCCAATAACACCTGGGAGTTTGGCCCACGATTTTTTTTTAAAACGGCGTCTGTTTACAAGAGCCCTGGTGAAGGTGTAGTGAACCCCGTGTATCCGCGGGCCGTTTAAATCGTGCGTAGTACTCCAACACATCATATGACGTGATGCGCAGTTGACTGGAACAACGCCCAACACGTCATATGACGTGATGCGCACTTTAAGGGTTAAAGCACAAAGTCGGACGGCAATCACTATGGTATATTGTTTAATAAGTTGAGATGCACTTTATGAGTTATCTGACTGTGTTTAGTTCCTGTATCACTGAAATATCCCGAGATATATAGTGTTTTTCACAGAGCTCGTGCTCACGTGTGCTTCCCCTCCCCACACCTCAGACACACTAGCTTCATACTGTACTTGGTTGGCAAAGCTTACCTCGGATCTGTGTCGATAATGAGTGTTTCTTCGTCCGAGTCATTACTGATGCTATCCACTGGTTTCTCTTCGTAGCTGTCTTGATCTATTAGCGAAGACGTTGGACTGGATTTCTTCCGATTCACCTACATTAATTGTAGGTCATAAATAGTTTACTAAATCTCATTAAGCATGGTATTATACAGCATATATATCACAAAGGCCAAGTTAGCCAACATAAGAACATCATTTAAGACTCTAAGCAAGGAGGCTTTCAAGTCTATACACATTTCCTATGTGAGAGCATTACTCTAGAATGTGGCACAAGCATGGAACCTAAAAAATATAAAGCAAAAAACCCAGCGTTGAATGTAATGAAACGCCATTTTCTGGGCGAGACTTGGAGGCTTCTGGAGCTAATCCAGGCTGATACGGAGCATTAGCTTCGGACATCAGTCAATGTACATGGAGTTCTAGGCCTACCGGGGACCACGAGCCAGAACCTGGCCCCCTCAGAGAGGCGCGGAGAGCAATGGCCTATAGAGACACTTATATATGATTTAGAATACTCTATGTCTGCCATTGACTGGGTCGGGCACCCAGAAAGATAGGCACCCCAAAACACCACCCACCCCCATTTTGGTTAAGAATTGCTACAAAACGCTGAACGAGTGGATAAAACTCCCCCAGGAAGAAAAAACGAGCAAAGAGCATGACGTTATCTTGTTACCAACGCGCCGCCGTCTGCGCAACCCCATCCTCTCTAGGAGGGGGAAGGGGGAGCCCCAGATCCCCTGTTGGCTACCCAAGCCTGTCAGTTCTTAGGCTGGATGTCAAAACACGCGAAACGAAACCACCGACCGGAGGGGAGGGAGGGATGTCAGGGAGCCTCCGGGTCTCACCCAGAAAATGGCATTTCATTACATTTAAAGTGGATTTTCTAGGGGGAGCCCCTTAGGCTTCCCGGAGTTAATTACCCAAAGAGAAAACAAAAAGGGACTTACCTGGGTGACGGTTGTTCCTCACATTTCAACACGAAGTCGAGACAACTGGCTGCAATCGCCGACCCAATGCAACACAGGCTCAGGGACAGTGACCAGGTAGTGAGTGGCCAGGACCCTGTTCGACCTCCAAAAGCCCCACGTCCGAATGTCAGCCCAAGACATGTTACTGAAAATGGCAGCAAGCGCAGCAAACTTACAAACGTCGTGGGCGCGGGGATAAATCGCAGGCTGGCTAGACTGAATAATCCTGTGGACGACCTGGGAGACCTGAACCCTGGAACAGGGAAGAAGGGGGAAACCGGGTCAACCCAAAGCGAGTCCCGGTCACTAAGGCCATAGCACGCAAATAATAGCATAAAGTCGCAACTGGACATAACACATGATGCTCCGCCACCCTTACCAACCAAGCATCAACAACCCACGGGCCACTCCGTAAAGCAGCAGTCTCATTCTTTGCCAGAAAATAAGGAGATGGCTGCAGCCAAATAAAATGATCACCTAACCCAAAAGAGCAGAAACCCCTGTGCCAGGGAAGAGCGTGAAGCTCCCCAACCCAAACCAAACACCGCCTGCCAACACGCGAGTCGAGAAGAAAAAAAAGCAAAACTGCACACCGCAGGAGCAGCGCAAACAGCTTCAACAATGCAGATGATGCACGCACTGCAGAGGGCGATGCACCAGACCCAGAGGCGGCCCCAAGCTCCTCCACATCCAACTCAAGCCAATCCGAGGACAGCTCGAGGAGGGAGAAAAAATGCAGGGCTAAAGCTAGCAGGCCATGTGAGCGCAACCAAGGCAGCTGAAAGGGAAGGAATCTGCACATGAAGCTGCATCACACTAACATGCCACGGAAGGGCAGGAGCAAACAAACATGTATTGAGATGTTCGAATTTGTGCCCCCCCACCCCAAGGAAAACCTACAACGCCATTGGAGCCTCCCTCCACTCAAGCACGCAGGACTGACAGAACGTGTGCCAAGCCTCCAACGAGAAGAGTGGGCAGTCTGCTAACCAGGACGACTCCGGACCTTCATAACAAACCCAGTACGAACACGAAGATCCATACACGAAGGAACGTGGATCCATCACGAAAGCATAATCAGGGTCGCGCAGGAAGTAAGCCGCAAGGGTGTCCCGCACCACATGTGATGGGACGTGGGAAGCCGAGAACCTCCAGGACGGGACTGAGGAACCCACAGGATCACAGAACTGAACCCAGGGAGGGGGTAGACTTCAAAGCCAATCCGTACAAGGAGGGAATGAAAAAGAACCCCCTCTTCTTGTAACACCAAGCCTTGCTCCGTGGGTACAAAAACCCAAGCGGGGTTCAACGAGGCCCAAGGTTCCCAATTCAACCTGGGGACCTGGGGCTCAGCCGTCCTCCAACTCCCCCCCGCCCCTCATCCCCGCCTCTAAAGAAAATGCAGGAGCAGCCGAAAAGCAGGAATGAAGGGGGGCTCACTGGCCAGACCCAGAAGCTTTGGCTAAAGGACTAGGCTTGAATGCCTCTGCCACTACCCCAAAGGGAACTTCCCCAAGAACGCTCGAGTCTCAATACAACATAAATGCTGCCCAACTCTGAAACCTTCAGATATTTCAGAGCCAGAAGCAAAGGGGGGAAGAGGGGGAAACCAGATGAACCACTGAAGTGGAAGAACAAGGAGAGGCGGACAATACTACTAAAGTCGAAGCGACTCCTACCCTTAAGTCCGGGTCCCTATAACCAAAATGGGGCAGTCTCGGGGCATCCTGGGAAGCAATGAACCTATCGCGTTGCAGCAACCTAAACCGAGCATGCAACGTTTCTGCTGCCTGCAACCATATATCATGTTCAGTAGTTTGGGTGAACTGGAGCACGCACAAAGAACAAATGTCGCACGACTCCGGGTCAAAAGAATCACCGACCCGACAGGCAGCATGTCGGAGGCACAACCGGTGATTGTCACCCTGAGACAAGGGGACAGAACAACCATCAACCTCACACGAAGCAAGAGGGGACTCAAGGGTCACATCCATCGGACCAGGGAGCCCAGCGGGGTTTCCCAGGCCCCTTAGCCTTGGTATTACACACAGGGAAGCCCAGGCAGGGTACTACGAACGGCGCCCATAACTACTAAGCAAACTTTTAAAAGCTGAACCCCTTGGACGTGTCCACTCATGGGGGCTTAGCAGGGGTACCACCAAGAACACAGATGTATATAGAAAAACCCACCAATTAGAAAAGGAAAGACATCCCCCCAAGTAGAAAAGGCGGCAACCAACCGAAGGCAGACCCCCCCCCCACCATGCAGGAAAAAAATGCAAGAGGACAACATACCCAGGCGGAACAGAGCAGGCTGCAATAATAGGTGACAACTTGCTGTGCAGTACCCTGCGACCCTACCAGTGACGAAAACTACCCCTACCCAGAGGCAAACAAGGGTAACAAACACCCCAGCTGACTGCAAGGGTGGCCAAGTTCCGAGCAGTAAAAGTCACAGTGGAGGTAAGCCCCAAGGTGACTTGTGGAAGGTGGCCCCCAAGCCCCATGGGCAGTACTTACAGGGCACCTAGGGAAAGGAACCCTAGGCGCATGCAGCCAGAGTACTATAGAATATTACTCCTGGTTCACACGCCACCTGTAGAGACAGACCACACCACAAGGCATAGTAACTGGAATCAAAACAGGAGCCAGAGGCACATGACCTGCCAGTATCATATCAGCCAAGAACTGCCGATTGGATCGCCGGTGCGAGGGTATTGTCTGGGCGCCACCCCCCCCCCCCTCCCAGGGAGGGGGAAGGGAGGTTGCACAGACAGCGGCACGGCAACGTGATGACGTCATACTCGTTTGTAATTTTCGTTGGGATTTCTGTCCACGCGTTCGGCTTTCGGTAGCAATATTTTCACCAGAATAGGGGTTTGTTTTGGGGCGCCTATCTTTCTGGGTGCCAGACCCGGTCAATGGCAGACATAGAATGCTCCCAACCACACGGGGGATTTTATAGGCCATTGCTCCTCATGACTCTCTGAGGGGGGCCAGGTTCTGGCTCGTGATCCCCGGTAGGCAAGAACTCAATGCACTTTGATGCCAGAAAGCTAATAGCTACACATGAGCCTCGATAGCTTCGGGGAGCCAAAGGGGCTTTCCCCAGAAATGATATCAAATTCCACTTACTTTGGCTGTAGGGATGTCGCACGGGCCATTCAAGCCTCGCAAGTTGCCACAAATATATTTACAAATACTTTCTATGTATTTTAAATGCTTTATAATGATTTTTTGTATCGTATCTGATGCATATATGTGTCCTTTACAATATTTATACAGTAGAACATTCATAATGTTCCATGGAACTGTGATAAATGTGTCAGTAATATGTCGACAATAAATGTTTATTTTTGCAATATTAATTGTTCAAAATTCACTAATATTACATTATGTACAGTTTCACACACTATTTATACAGTAACACACTGTATAACACACTCAGTACTTCGGAAGCGAGTGGTAATCAAAGCAGTCCATGATAAACAGCGTGATTTCACTCTCGATGCATCAGGTACAGATTCTTCGTTGTGTGTGCTTGCAAATAACGCACTCACGTACACCCTTGGCTTTAGTACCTGTAGGTGGTATGTAGCCAAGCTTGTAAAGCATAAGGTAGTCTTGAAAAGATTGTAGAAGATCAATTTGTAAGGTAGTCTTGAAAAGATTGCTTTGTAAGGTATTCAGGAAGAGATTCATATATTTTGGAAGAGGTGCAGATATTCAGGAAGAAATTCAGCTATTCTTGAACAGATCGATGGTCCCCACCACCAAGGATGCCGCTAACACTGTTCATCTATGCTACTTTTATCAGAGGCATCGTCACTGAACCCAGAAAACGATTCATCTATGTATCAACTATAAAACTTGGAAATAACACGGATGGGCATGGGTGGCGCTCAGCTACAACTGGATACACTCTCTGTATCGTCCTCATAGGTGCTGTATCATTTGCATCTGACCCTTGTGTTAGGTCCATATTGTGCCTAGCTTCATCAATATCATGACCCTTATGTTCTTCAAACAATAAGGTCTAAATTTCACCGACAGAGAGCGATCTTTCATCACCACATCAGACAGGTGTTTGGGAGCCAGAGGCGCATGCGCCACCCATGGTTGCTCACTAGGTACTAAGCCAGCCAGCAGCCCTAGCACATTCTGTGATTTTTTCCAAGATGGCTGCCTCTCACTGGAGGTCCCAAAAGTCCATTTCATACTCAACCAACCGTGTGCGTCTTTCGAATGGATACGAAAAATTAAAATAAGTGTTTTCTCGGTTGGCGCAGTAATGGGCAAACGAGTTTTCTCGGCTGATGCAGCACAGTTAAAGGATGAGAGCTATGCTCGTGGTGTCACATCTCCCCAGCACTCTTTATCATATAAGAGCGTGTGTGTGTGTGTGTAATTACCTAAGTGTAATTACCTAAGTGTAATTACCTAAGTGTAGTTACAGGATGAGAGCTACGCTCGTGGTGTCCCGTCTTCCCAGCGGAAGGTCCTTAACAGTGGTTAAGGACCTGGGGAGTGACATATTTGCATAGCTATTGAGGCCATTAGCTACATGGAGCCACTGAGGGCACCCTCCCATACAACATTTATTGAGTACTGTATACATGTACATGCCTACAATGTAACATGAATACCTATATTACATGCAAAATGGTTTCTGGTACAGCTTAATGTGTCTTGCAGTTCCACCCCATTTCTGCTACTCTAACTAGTAGTCATTTAAAAACAATTTGTTTTTTGATGACAATTCCCTTGTTGGTAGTACAAGATTACCTCACCTGCAGTAATCAAATAAAAACTATGGATTTGTTTACAGGTTAGGCTAAATCAATTACTGTAATTTTTTAAGTGTAATTACCTAAGTGTAGTTACAGGATGAGAGCTACACTCGTGGTGTCCCGTCTTCCCAGCACTCTTTGTCATATAACGCTTTGTACATCCATATAAATGTATAATCAACATATGATAACTGCACTACCAAGGGGAAATCTATGTATGACTATAACTACCCCAGAAGGGTTAAAAATTGAAATTAAAGTATTTCTTACCTTATATTTATTTCTGAAGTCTTGTTGATTTTCAGGCAAGTACACTACGTGTGATGCACGAGTCGTGGTGTGCCGGGCGTCTTCCTGAGGTAACTGTGAGGACTCAAAGTAACCCAGCCCAACAGAGTGAGACTCTTCTACAGTGCTATTTATGTAACTATTTAGTCCATTATTGTGGGAGAGTGGAGACATTTGTTGAGACTGGGTATGCTGCTGCTCCTGATGGTGGTGTTCCTGAGGCTGAGCTGCTGGATGTTGGTGTCTTGAGTGTATTGGAGATAGTTCCAGGAGGTATGGTGGTACAGTAGGCTGCGTTGGATACAAGTACTGAGAGACGGGAGATGGCGTTCCATTTGTTTCTACCGTTGACAAGCCGCTAGGAGACGGGGTTGGTGGGGGTCCGTGATGCCCATAGGGAACGGCACCAATGCCCCTTCCGACGGAGATATTTGGTAGGTGTTGGGAATATGGTACAGGAACGGTAGGTGATAATGTTCCCGCCCGATCAAGATGGGTCTCCAGAGGATCCATGAAGTCATCCTGAGGTTCACTTTTCAGATTCGAAATATAGGACTCAGCAGGGGAGGACTCGGACTTAATCTCTGGAAGGAACTGATGATGAGCCTCGTGAAGGTTGTGAGATGGTTGCATTGTGGACGGAGAGATGTATGGTGGAAAACTTCCTCCTCCAGTAGAATACCCTCCTTGTGATCGTCCAGGTGATTCAGGTACCTGAAGAGAAAATACAATCACTTACTACACAATTGCAAACAGTCATATAGAGGCACATAAAATAAAGCATTGAATGTAATAAACACCATTTTCTGGGAGAGCCCCGGAGGTTCCCAAAGCTATCCAAACTGCCATGTGCCATATTAGTTTGGTGTCATCAGTCCCTGGAGTTCTGTATGCCTTACCTACCTTGAGGTTACCTTGAGGTGACTTCGGGGATCAGCGACCACCGTGGCCCGATCGTCTACCAGGCCTCCTCGTTGCTGGACTGGTCAACCAGGCTGTTGGACGCGGCTGCTCGCAGTCTGACGTATGAGTCACAACCTGGTTGACCAGGTATCCTTTGGAGGTGTTTGTCAAGTTCTATCTCTTGAGCACTGTAAGGGGTCAGCCAGTTATGCCCCTTATGTGTAGTGGAAGCGTGTTGAACAGTCTCGGGCCTCTGATGTTGATAGTTCTCTCTTGAACACTGTGAGGGGTCAGCCAGTTATGTCCCTTATGTGTAGTGGAAGTGTGTTGAACACTCTCAGGCCTCTGATGTTGATAGTTCTCTCTTGAACACTGTGAGGAGTCGGCCAGTTATGTCCCTTATGTGTAGTGGAAGCGTGTCGAACAGTCTCGGGCCTCTGATGTTGATAGTTCTCTCTTGAACACTGTGAGGGGTCGGCCAGTTATGTCCCTTATGTGTAGTGGAAGCGTGTTGAACACTCTCGGTCCTCTGTGCTAATGTGCGAATCCTTTCACATCTCTAGTGTGAAAGGTTCTTGTTATCCAACATGTCATTTTTCTTGCAGTTGTGACAGCTACTTTATTGTGTTCTTTAAATGTAAGGTCTTCCGACATCAGTATACCAAATCCTTTACATTGCCTTTCTGTTCTATGTTATGATTTAACTGAGTTTTGTACGGGTTTCCGTTTTTATATTTTCATTTTCATTTCATCATTTCCGTAGCGCATGAGCTGAAACTTATCTTCGTTAAACACCATATTATTTTCTGTAGCCCATAGAAAGACCTGATTGACATCTGATTGGAGGTTTGCCGAGTCCTCTATGTCTTCTACTCTCATAAAAATCCTAGTGTCATCTGCGATGGATGATACAGTACTATAGGTTGTGTCCTTGTCTATGTCTGATATGAGGATGAGAAAAAGTACTGGGGCAAGCACAGTACCCTGGGGGACTGAGCTTTTTAAGGTTGATGGTCCGGATTTTATTTCGTTGACTATTACACATTGGTTTCTATTAGTCAGGAAATTGTAGATCCATCTGCCTATTTTTCTGGTAATTCCTTTTGAATGCATTTCATGTGACACCATGGTCACATTTGTCAAAGGCTTTTGCAAAATCTGTGTAAATTACATCAGCATTTTGTTTGTCTTCCATGGCATCTAGTGCCATGTCATAGTGGTCCAGCAACTGCGACAGGCAAGAGCACCCTGTTCTGAAACCATGTTGTCCGGGGTTATGGAGATGCTGTGAGTCCATGTATTTTGTGATCTTACTTCTTAGCTGGTGCTATCTTTGCTGTTTTTAGTATATCAGGGATAACACCAGTATCATGGCTTTGTCTCCACAGAATGTGAAGGGCCTGCGATAGTGTTTTTTTGTTACAGTTCTTGATGAATATAGAGTTCCAAAAATTAGGGCCTGGTGCAGAGCGCATAGGTATACTGTCTATGGCTTCTTCAAAATCCAGTGGGGACAGGGTGACATCTGATATATGATTTGATGTTGGTATCATATCCATAAAAAAAATGCCTACCGGAGACCAGAGCCAGAACCTGGTCCATTCTGCGAGGTGCAGGGAGCAATGGCCATTATGAGCATTGAACATTTAGAATGTCATGTCTGCCATCGACTGGGAAGGGCACCCAGAAATATAGGCAAACCAATACAAACCCCCCAACTGGATAAAAATTGCAACCTATGTCTGAACAGAGTCAAAGAACTCCCCCCCCCCCCAAAAGAAAATCGTCATCCAACTAGAACTCATTAGACTCTGATATTAAACTAATGTCATCCACATTACAACTCCAATTTTCCCAAATTCGGAAGGTGAAGCCCGCACGGACGAGCCGACAGCCCACCACCCACAGTTCATAGAATGATGAAAAACTACAGACCGGAGAGAGTGAGCAAGAGAGGGAGGTCAGGGAGCCTCCAGAACTCACCCAGAAAATGGCATTTCATTACATTCAACGCTGGTTTTCTGTGGAGAGCCTCATCAGTTCCCTGAAGCTAACTACCCACAGATAAGTAAAAGAGAGACTTACTCAGGAGGCAGCAACACTATAAGTCTAAAGACAGAGATAAGACTCCAAACCACGACACGTCCCAAGGCCACACAATAGCATGGAACATTCATAAGATATCTGGCGGCCAGGACTCTGTTCAATTTCCAAAACCACCGTGCCCAAATGTCAACCCAAGACATATTCCCGAAAACAGAAGCAAGAGAAGCTTATTTCCTTACATCATGGGCACGAGGGTAGACCGCAGGCCTGTTAGACATGATAACCCTGCAGACAACCTGAGAGACACGAGCCCTGGAACAGGGAACCAGGGAAACCGGATCAACCCAGAGCGCGTCCACTATTACTGAAGCAGTGGCTCGCAGGTAATGATGAAAAGCAGCCACCGAACACAAAACATGATGTACTCCCAGCCGAACCAACCAAGCATCAACTACTCACGGACCCCTCCAGAAGCCAGCCACCTCATTCGTTGCCAGAAAAGAAAGAGAGATCAGCAAATGAACAAAACCACCCCCTAGGACCAAAGGAGCAGAACCCCCTGTGGCAGAGAAGACAATGAACCTTCCCAACATGACCCTCCAGAGACCAAAGCCAACAAAAACAAAGCTTTTTGATCCCAAAACAGGGTCCCAAACCTGCACACAGAAATAGCATCACATGAGACCAGAAGGCATGGCAGACTGTGCAGACTCCCCTTTTGAAGAGCAGAGGTACAACAGGTACTCTGAGAGAGAACCCTATCAACATCAGAGGCCCGAGACTGTTCAACACGCTTCCACTACACATAAGGGACATAACTAGCCGACCCCTCACAGTGCTCAGGAGAGAACTATCAACATCAGAGGCCTGAGACTGTTCAACACGCTTCCACTACACATAAGGGACATAACTGGCCGACCCCTCACAGTGTTCAAGAGAGAACTACAGTAACAACATCAGAGGCCCGAGACTGTTCAACACGCTTCCACTACACATAAGGGACATAACTGGCCGACCCCTCACAGTGTTCAAGAGAGAACTCGATAAACACCAAAGGATACCTGATCAACCAGGCTGTGATTCATACATCAGGCTGCAAGCAGCCGCATCCAACAGCCTGGGTGATTAGATGACTAACCAGGAGGCCTCGTCAGAGACCTGGCCATGAGGACCTTGACCCTCGAAATCAACACTAGGCAACTGCAAGGTAAGGGATTTTCTTACAGGGCAAGGTAAGGTAATTTTCTAGATAGAAAATTCTCACCTAAGGCCCACATAAAGAACACTGTGTGAGGAGCCTATGATATACTTTCCAATTTAACAATTGCTTTTAAATACATGATTGGTGAAATACTAAAGAAATTCTTCACGACCTTTATGAGACCAAAGGTGGAATATGCAGCGGTTGTGTGCTGCCCATATCTTAAGAAGCACATCAACAAACTGGAAAAGGTACAAAGCCATGCTACTAAATGATTGCTGGAACTGAAAAACAAGAGCTACAAGGAGAGATTAGAGGCATTAAATATGCCAAAACTAGAAGATAGAAGAAAAAGAGGCAATAAGATCACTATGGATGAAATAGTAATGGGAATTGACAAAATTAATAGGGAAGAATTCCCGAGACCTGGAACTTCAAGAACAAGAGGTTATAGATTTAAGCTAACTAAACAAAGTTGCCAAAGAAGTACTGTATAAGGAAATTCACTTTTGCAGTGGCAGATGGTTAGAACAAGGTAAGTGAGGTGGTGGAGGCCAAGACCGTCAGTAGTTTCAAAGCATTATATGACAACGAGTACTGGGAAGACGGGACACCAGGACCGTAGCTCTCATACTGTAACTACAATTAGATAATTACACTTAGGTAATAATCACCCTCACCAAAGAAACAAAGAAAGGAAGAGAAGCAAAATAGACAACTGCATTGTTCACAGAGTCAAACCATGCAGCAAACTACTCTGCAAACAATCCACCCATTAATTAGGTCATTCAGCCCCCTAGCAATAACTGCCACCTCCCCATGTCAACAATCCTCAGTCTGGAGCCTACAAAAAAAATTATCAATGCACTTGGTAGGGAGGAAGGTTTCAGGAAGCCACCAAGGAACCCCCTAGAAAGAAGTGCTTCCTTAAGACCATTTTATGGTCTTCTGTTACTAATTAACCACAGAAAAAAAATAACTCGCCAGGGGAAGAGAGAGCGAAGATCAAACCCCTGAAGAGAAAGAACTAAGACAGGAAACCACACCTAGGCTAAGACAAGCTGTAGAGACAGGTGTGGACAACAGGAAAGTTACTGGACTGGGTATGAGAGAACTGTACATGACAGACAGAAAACAAAGGGTCATAGTCAGAGAGAATATGCGAGGCTGGAGAGGAGTACAAAGTGGTGTTCTACAGGGTTGTCCAAGGACCAGTGATCCTCATAATTTATGTGTATGACCTCGCAGTATGGTCGTTTGTCAATCTTTTCAGTGTGGTTCACAAATTTCTGGCGGTGTGGCAGATACTGCGGCAGGTTCATCTCTTTCTTGGTCTTGTTCTACAGCTCCAGACACTGTTCCCTGGTTATCTTGAGGTTATCTTGAGATGATTTTGGGGCTTTTTAGTGTCCCCGCGGCCCGTCCTCGACCAGGCCTCCACCCTCAGGAAGCAGCGCGTGACAGCTGACTAACACCCAGGTACCTATTTTACTGCTAGGTAACAGGGGCATAGGGTGAAAGAAACTCTGCCCATTGTTTCTCGCCGGCGCCTGGGATCGAACCCAGGACCACAGGATCACAAGTCCAGCGTGCTGTCCGCTCGGCCGACCACTGGTGGTTCAATCAGGGGCAGAGGCAGTCCCGGCTTGTTTCATCGAAGCAAGACACGTAGTATCAAATTTCTGAGAGAATGCTAATGTTTTGTTTTTTATATTTTGTATATGACCATTGAAATCAGCTTGTTGTCAATGTAAAGACCAAGGAATTTAACAGCTATTCTGCTATCAATTTCACAATTATTAATTCATGGGTCAATTTGATTAGTTATCTTGTTTCCAAACAATACATGATACGTTTTTAAATGTTTAGGGCGAGTATGCCATAGTCAGCCATAAATTAACCTTTCTTTGCTTCAGCATTTACTATGTCAGAATAAGTAAGTTAGCATTTGAGAAAATTAAGGTTGTGTCATCTGTTAACTAAACTGGTTTCAGATGTAACGTAGCATTTGGTAGGTCATTGGTGTATATTAGAGAGTTGATCAAGTATATTACCCTGTGGAATGCCAATGTTAAATTTATTTCATTATTCATTTATATATATATATATGTCGTACCTAGTAGCCAGAACACACTTCTCAGCCTACTATGAAAGGCCCGATTTGCCTAATAGGCCAAGTTTTCATGAATTAATTGTTTTTCGACTGCCTAACTTACCTAACCTAACCTAACCTAACTTTTTCGGCTACCTAACCTAACCTAACCTATAAAGATAGGTTAGGTTAGGTTAGGTAGGGTTGGTTAGGTTCGGTCATATATCTACGTTAATTTTAACTCCAATAAAAAAAATTGACCTCATACATAATGAAATGGGTAGCTTTATCATTGCATAAGAAAAAAATTAGAGAAAATATATTAATTCAGGAAAACTTGGCTTATTAGGCAAATCGGGCCTTGCATAGTAGGCCAAAAAGTGAGTTCTGGCTACTAGGTACGACATATATATATATATATATATATATATATATATATATATAATATATATATATATATATATATATATAATATATATATATATATATATATATATATATATATATATATTATATATATACAAGAAGGTACATTGGGGTTATGAGAGTACGTAGCATTGATGTTTTTTATATTCTTGTAAAGCCACTAACACTCATAGCATTTTGGGCAGGTCCTTAATCTAACAGATAATTTTAAGTAGGTAATTTCTAGCAAAGTTAAAAAATGTTAACAGGTTCATTGTAAGAAAATTTGAAGACAATTAGTCGGTACATTATAGTAAAATGTGAGCATTATCAACAGGTACATTATAGCATAATTTGAGGATTATTTCTAGGTATATTGTAGTAAAATATGCGTCCTAATATAACAATCATGATATAAGGTGATAGCAATGATTACAATGGTCAAGTTGTATGGCTTAGGCACATATTTCGGGGGACTGGGTAGCACTAGATACAGTGAGAGTTTAAGGCATTTGGTAGGAAACTATAAGGATGAAATTAGGCACTTCTTGGTTTTACTTCTGAATAAGGCATAGGTTGGACAGCTTTTCAATTCGTAAATGGCAGAGTGGAAGAAATAGCATCGTTCACAGACGTTTAAGATTGCAAAAATCAACAACATTCCTATGTTGACCAGACCACACACTGGAAGGTGAAGGGATGACGACGTTTCGGTCTGTCCTGGACCATTCTCAAGTCGATTGTCTTAATTGTCTTGAGACAATCGACTTGAGAATGGTCCAGGACGGACCGAAACGTCGTTGTTCCTTCACCTTCTAGTGTGTGGTCTGGTCAACATACTTCAGCCACGTTATTGTGACTCATCGCCTGCATCATTCCTATGTTCTCTCTTAACCCCCAATGTACCTTCTTGTATATAAATAAATAAATAAATAAATACTGGTGCCTGTCACTGAGGTAAGATTAAAAGCAGTGAAGGGAGTTAGTTACCTCTGACTCCAGAGTGGTGCCGTTATTGCGGCTAACAGCATCAAAAGCCTTACACTGGTCAAGAAATAGACCTACGGGGTATTATTTTTGTCTAGATGTGTGCATTAGTCAGACATATTAAAGTATTGTTGATACTTTTCTGGGGTCAGAAGCCAGAATGCCATGAACTAAGTACATATCTTGCTAAACTAGGTGAGCAATTACAGGGGTTGCAAGGACTAATGTGAAGTGTGGAGCTATTGCAGTGCAGCTAGCAACAGAGACCTGCAACTTAGCCCCCCCCTCCAGAAATCAATTTTTGAATGTAATAATAATTACCTTTAAAGTTGTACAACAGGTGGGTGCAGCAGTCAGAGAAGTTAACCAAACTCAAGCGTACTTTTGACCATACCTGCTTGATACCTGCTTGATGGGGTTTCTGCGAGTTCTTCTACTCCCCAAGCCCGGCCCAAGGTTAGGCTTGACTTGTGAGAATTTGGTCCACCTTGTTGCTTGGAGCGGCCCACAGGCCCACATATACCTGCTTGATGGGGTTCTGGGAGTTCTTCTACTCCCTAAGCCCTGCCTGAGGCTAGGCTTGACTTGTGAGAGTTTGGTCCACCAGGCTGTTGCTTGGAGCAGCCCACAAGCCCACATATACCTGCTTGATGGGGTTCTGGGAGTTCTTCTACTCTCCAAGCCCGGCCTGAGGCTAAGCTTGACTTGTAAGAGTTTGGTCCACTAGGCTGTTGCTTGGAGCGGCCCGGTAGGTCCAGCACTTTTTTTAGAAAACAGTCTAGTTTTCTCTTGACGATGTCCATGGTTGTTCCGTCAATATTTCTGATAGTCACTGGTAGAACGTTAAACAACCACGGACCTCTGATGTCTATACTGTGTTCTCTGATTGTGCCTATGGCACCTCTGCTCTTCACTGGTTCTATTCTGCATTTTCTTCCATATCATTCAATCCAGTACATTGTTGTTGACCAGACCACACACTAGAAGGTGAAGGGACGACGAAGTTTCGGTCCGTCCTGAACCATTCTCAAGTCACAATCGACTTGAGAATGGTCCAGGACGGACCGAAACGTCGTCATCCCTTCACCTTCTAGTGTGTGGTCTGGTCAACATACTTTAGCCAAGTTATTGTGAATCATCATCTCCAGTACATTGTTATTTTACTGTGTAGATTTGGGACCTGGCCCTCCAGTATTTTCCATGTGTATATTATTTGGTATCTCTTGTCTCCTTTCTAGTGAGTACATTTGGAGAGCTTTGAGACGATCCCAATAATTTAGGTGCTTTATTAGGAAAGGAATATACTATAAGGAAAACCACACTATAAGGAAAAAAGGATAATGGGTTGACTATATACTGTAAATCTCTCGTGCTCTGATACATTTGGATTACTGCATCCAAGCATGGGAGACCTCATCGTCAGAAGGACATAGCTGCTTTGGAGAAGGTGCAACACCGGGCAACAAGTCATTCCAGAGCTAACTCATCTCCCGTATCAGGAACGGTTGAGGGCCACTGGGCTAACAACACTGCTAACCAGGCATGACAGGGCGGATCTCATTGAAACTTTTAAAATACGGAACAAGTTAGAGGATGTTGATCCAGACAATTTCTTCAAAAGGTCAGATGTAACACAAACAAGCAGCAACAATTTCAAGCTCAACACGCCACAATGTTGGACTGAGAACAGGAGATCCCTTTTCACCCACAGGGTTATTAACCCATGGAACTGCCTACCCGCCAAAGCTGTAACTGCCAAAACTGTTTTGAGTTTTACAATTTACCTAGAAAAGATCAAGGCAAATGGGGGGGGGGACCTTTGACAAGCCACCATTTTCCTGTCCTCATCAAGGCCACTAGGGTTAGTGGCCCTCAGTTAAATCAGGTAATGATGATGATAATAATAATACCGCAATTATATTTTATTTATAAACAATCTGCATTAAATGTAATGAAATGCTTCTTTCTGGTGGGTCCCTAGTGGTTCCTTGTTCCTACAAACCTGAATACCTCCACCCAATTCAATCTATACCAGGCCCTTGCAAGTCACTAAGCCTTCTGGGGACATTCTGGGGACCTGTATAAATATCTGTGACCTTCACAATATGTATACAGTAGAATGTTCAAATTTTCCATGGAACTGTGATACATGTATCAGTAATGTGTCCACAATAAATGTTTATTGTCACAATATTACGTGGTACGTACGTATTACACAAGAATAATACAATCACAGTTGAAAATACTTGCAGGTATTATGCAAAAGGACAGTGCATATATGGGCCCAGAGGCACGGAATGCTCATTTATGCACCCACGGAAATGCAGAAACTGGTTAGGGAATGGCAGATGTCGTTTTGATACAGAATGTAGATATTTTCACCCTAAGCTATGCAAACTCTCAGTTAATGAGAGGAAATGCTATGATCTTCATTGCCCTGATTTTCACATCAGAGGTACACAGCATTATATAAGAGAGGAAGTCCAATATAATAGCCCTGAAAATTTTTTAGAGGCAGGCAGAAACAGAGGGAGAAACAGACAGGCAGAAACATGGCAGGAGTGCGGATGGAGAGGGGGAAATGCCCAAGACTGGACTCCGGTTCGTCATCAAGCCCACACATACTACACCCCCCAACTACACAGAGACTACCACACTCCCCAGTATCACTTCCAAAACTGGACAAACCATTGCCGCAACAACACACCCTGGGTCAGGGTAGAGAGGAGGGAGAACTACCAAAACCTTCCAGAAGTGACACACAATATGGACAATCATTCATATTTGCAAACATTCAAGGTTTAAAGCCAAAGTCAAGAAATAAAGTTAAGTTCATAAATGGCCTCCTATTAGAGTCAAACTCAATATTTGGGGTATTCACGGAAACTCATATAAAAGATTACATGGATGGTGAAATCTGGATTCCAAATTATAATTTATATAGATGTGATAGAAAAACTAGGTCAAATGGAGTAGGTCTGTATATTAAAGAGGACCTGGTATGCACAGAACTACTAAACTCAACTAATGAGGTGGTAGAGGTACTTGGAATTAAGGTAGAGAAACTAAACCTAATAATTATTCTAATATATAAACCGCCAGATACAACGGTTGAGGAATTCACAGAGCAGATGCACAAAATAGAGAACATACTTGATAACCTAGCAAACCCAGCTCCAGATATTATCTTCCTTGGAGATTTCAATTTACCGAGTCTAAGATGGAGAATGGCAAACACAAATATCATAGCAGGGAATGACCCAGGAAATAACCAACCACAGGTCAGAGAACTTTTGAGATTCTGTGACAAATTCTCACTCAATCAACAGATTACAGAACCAACTAGGAACGAAAACACACTAGACTTGTTATTCACAAACAATGATGAACTAATCAGAGACATCACAATCTCAGATACTTCATACTCAGACCATAAGCTCATTGAAGTGCAAACTAGCATAAATAATGGTACTAGGTCTAAGAGACCCAACAAGCAAGAAGGAATATTCAATCAATTCAATTTCAACAATAAGAGGATCGACTGGGAAAAAATAAACGTAGACCTTGCAACCATTCAATGGGAGACGGTCTTAAGCGACAAAACTCCCACACAGTATAACTCCTATACAACAAGTTGGCAAAATTAGATACTATAGTGACCTCTCATATAGAATTAATTAGTAAATTGAAAGAAAGTAATGACCATTTAATAGCAAAGTTGTATGTCTTGAGGGTGTAGTGAAAGACCTGTGCAAGGATAAGATTAAATTGGAAACAAATTGCAAAGCCATGGAAGAAGAAAATAGTCTCTTAAAAATAGCTTTGGAAGAAGTTAAAGTAAATTTAAACACAAATGACTACAATAGGTTAGGCAAGGAAATTCAACAGGAGAAACAGCTTTTGTCAGCACAGATGGAGGAAGTTGCACAGGGAATAGAACAGTGCAAGAAAGATATGCAACTCACTTATGCGCAAGTGGCCAAGGACAAGGAAAAAATAGAAGAAGCAGTAAAAGAAGTCAAACACTGCAGCAACCAAGATAAAACAAACATTAGGCTAGAAGTGAGAAAAGAATTGGCATCTAACCCAAAGTTGGTTCAAAACACAGTTGATCGGAGTAAGTCCCTGATCATTTTTGGATGCAAAGAAAAGGAGATAACATCTAGGTCAGAAAGAGCTGTAGAAGAAGCAAAAGTAGTAGATAAAATTGTTGGCCTCGTGGAAGGTCTTACAACCAAAGAGAATGTGTGCGACTACAGGAGAATAGGCAGATATGTAAAAGGGAAAGATCGACCTTTGAGGATCACCCTAAATGGTGCCAAACAGATGGAAGAAGTACTAAGGAATGCCAGAAAATTACAAAGCGTTGAGGATGGGAAAGGGTGGTCGTTAAGACGAGATCTTTCAAAAGAAGATAGAGAGAAGCTGAAACTGAACCTCGCCGAGGCAAAACGTTTAAATGAGAGCAGGAATGAAGAAGAAATCAATTCTTTTTTCTACAAAGTGATAGGGGTAGGCAGACCAGTAAAGTGGTACATAAAAGCAAACCAACAAAATCATTAGAGAAAGGGGGAGTGAAAAATAAGAAGATGGGGAACAAGTTCCTGAAGATTGCATACACCAACATAGATGGAGTAAGGTCAAAGATACTGGAGTTAAGTGATATAATACAGCTGCAGACACCAGACATTGTTGCACTCACGGAGACAAAACTTGAAGATGTTATTTTAAATGAGGTCATATTCCCAAGGGGCTACTCAATTTGGAGACGGGACAGAAAAATTAGGAAAGGCGGTGGCGTTGCTGTGCTGGTGAAAGAACACCTAAAGGTGAACGAAATAATGACTACCAATCCACAAGAAGTTGACATAATAGCACTAGAGATCTGCCTTGAGGATGATAAACTAGTGATCATAAATGCATATAGTCCACCGCTAAGCAGCACATGGTCAAAGGAGGAGCTAGATAGTAAACGAGAAGGTCTTATAACGATAATGAGAGAGATCATAGCGAGAGCGGATAACGATAGTTCACGACTGTTGATAGTCGGCGACTTCAACTTGAAATCCATAGACTGGGAAGCATATGAAGCTAAAACAGAAGATTTCTGGACCTGTAAATTTGTAGACCTCATCCTGGAAACATTCTTGTATCAACATGTTAAACAAGCTACGAGGATGAGGGAAGGTGACGTTCCCTCCATGCTAGATTTGATATTTACCAGGAAGGAGGAAGAAATATTTGACATTCAGTACCTTCCTCCCTTGGGTAAAAGTGACCATGTCTTTTTGGGGATAAAGTATGCAATGCGTTATAATCTGGAAGAAAATATGATGGTCGATGCAATTGAAAAACCTGACTTTAGGAGAGGACATTATGGCAACCTTAGAAAATTTTTTAGGGAGTATAATTGGACAGACTTGTTGCTAGGCAAGGAAGTGAATGAGATGTATGTCAAGTTTTGTGAAATATATGATAAAGGCACAAAAAAATTTATACCAAAACAGAGAAGCAGAACTAGGAAACAGGATTGGTTCGACAGAAAGTGCGAGAGGGCCAGAGACCAAAAGACACAAAAATGGAATCAATACAGGAAGAGGCCAAACCCCCAATCATACCAGCGATACAAAGATGCGAGAAACAACTACACGGCAGTGAGGAGAGAGGCAGAAAGAAATTTTGAAAAAGGGATTGCAGACAAATGTAAAACAGAACCAGGTCTATTCTATAAATTCATAAACAACAAATTGCAGGTAAAGGATAATATTCAGAGGTTGAAAATGGGAAATAGATTCACGGAAAATGAAAAGGAAATGTGTGAAACATTAAACGAAAAGTTCCAAAGTGTGTTTGTACAAAATGAAATCTTCAGGGAACCAGATACAATAAGAATTCCAGAGAACAACATAGAGCACATAGAGGTGTCTAGAGATGAAGTGGAAAAAATGCTCAAAGAGCTAAATAAGAACAAAGCAGTTGGTCCAGATGGAGTTTCACCATGGTTCTGAGAGAATGTGCACCTGAGCTCAGCATCCCTCTTCAACTGATCTTTCAGGCATCCCTGGTTGATACCTGGTTGATACCTGGTTGATGGGGTTGGGAGTTCTTTACTCCCCAAGCCCGGCCCGAGGCCAGGCTTGACTTGTGAGAGTTTGGTCCACTAGGCTGTTGCTTGGAGCGGCCCGCAGGCCCACATACCCACCACAGCCCGGCTGGTCCAGAACTCCTTGGAGGAATAAATCTAGTTTCCTCTTGAAGATGTCCACGGTTGTTCCGGCAATATTTCTTATGCTTGCTGGGAGGACGTTGAACAACCGTGGACCTCTGATGTTTATACAGTGTTCTCTGATTGTGCCTATGGCACCCCTGCTCTTCACTGGTTCTATTCTGCATTTTCTTCCATATCGTTCACTCCAGTACGTTGTTATTTACTGTGTAGATTTGGGACCTGGCCCTCCAGTATCTTCCAGGTGTATATTATTTGATATCTCTCTCGTCTTCTTTCTAGTGAGTACATTTGGAGAGCTTTGAGACGATCCCAATAATTTAGGTGCTTTATCGCGTCTATGCGTGCCGTATATGTTCTCTGTATTCCCTCTATTTCAGCAATCTCTCCTGCTCTAAAGGGGGAAGTGAGTACTGAACAGTACTCAAGACGGGACAGCACAAGTGACTTGAAGAGTACAAGCATTGTGATGGGATCCCTGGATTTGAAAGTTCTCGTAATCCATCCTATCATTTTTCTGGCTGTCGCAATATTTGCTTGGTTATGCTCCCTAAACGTTAGGTCGTCAGACATCATTATTCCCAAATCCTTTACATGTTGTTTTCCTACTATGGGCACATTTGATTGTGTTTTGTACCCTGATTATGTTTAAGGTCCTCATTTTTACCGTACCTGAGTACCTGGAATTTGTCACTGTTAAACATCATATTATTTTCTGATGCCCAGTCGAAAACTTTATTAATATCAGCTGAAGTTTTTCATGTCTTCAGACGAGGTAATTTTC
>WNGS01162647.1:3853367-3881694 GCA_020271785.1 Procambarus virginalis | reverse complement strand
TTATTGCACGTAGAATTGGCAGCTTTCACTCTATGTGGCATCTTTTATGGAGTCTCAGGCTATCACAGCAGACATGTTTTGCCTGGCCTGAGGTCATAGATTTTGAATTTAGTTCTTTCTGCTGGTTCCTCCCAGCTGTTTCTTCCGGTGATGATCGGACTGCATAGGTTTGTGGGCTGGTGCCTACTTTTGGCTTCCATGTGGCTGGTTCAGTTCTGGTTTATGATGTTTCTCGTACTTTTGGCTTCCATGTCAAACTCCCTTCGTAGCAGAGGGAGTTGACACTCCCTCTCTCTCTCTCTGGTTGTCCCTGATGTTCTTTCACCATCCAGCTGGCTTATGCTCCTCCAGAACCTTTTGGCTCATTGGATTGTGTCCTGGAGTTACCCTCCCCCCTGTGTTGAGGACTCCTTTTCTAAGGTATCCTTTACTTTTCTTTTTCCTGGCTCTTGCCACCAGCTGTCATTTTGTGGAGTTTTGACACTTCATTGTTAGTGTGGCTTTTGTTACTTCAGGCCCTGGTAATAGTTCTCTCTGATCATAACCTATCCTTAGTTTTTTGCTAAAAGGATGAGCCTTTGCTGGAGGAACCCTTGAGTTATTGATGCTGGGTTTGTCTGGCCAGAGTGACTCGTACACTCTGCCCTGTGGCTGCTGTGTGCTGGTATTTGCATGCTACTTGCACTGTTCTTATTGAGGCCTTGTTAATCAACCCTTTGTTTTGTGTATCATGCTCCAGGGCCTGGCATACCCAGCTTATGCGCAAGATGGTTTATGTTGAGGCACCTGGCTGTTTAACCTTGTTCTCGTGATGTGCTGAAGTTTGCTGCTGACTGCTTTCTTTGCCAATACAATATGTCTGTGGTTAATATATGGGCTTAGGGCTTTTGCTGGTCATTTTGTTCAAAGGGTAGTTTTGTTCCAGTCTTGGGTTATTTCAGTGGACCTTCGGAATTATTCCTGGCATGTCCTTATCCAGGAGGAGCCGGTCGGCCGAGCGGACAGCACGCTGGACTTGTGATCCTGTGGTCCTGGGTTCGATCCCAGGTGCCGGCGAGAAACAATGGGCAGAGTTTCTTTCACCCTATGCCCCTGTTACTTAGCAGTAAAATAGGTACCTGGGTGTTAGTCAGCTGTCACGTGCTGCTTCCTGGGGGTGGAGGCCTGGTCGAGGACCGGGCCGCGGGAACACTAAAGCCCCGAAATCATCTCAAGATAACCTCAAGAAGATAACCATCCACTCAAGGTTCCATTGGCTGGGGGTTTAGAGATAGGGTGCCTCGATTACTGCTTTCGGCTCTACCCTTACCTGGAGAGAGTCTCGAAAGCTCTTCTACTCCCCGAGGCCAGAATAGACTTGTGATAACTTGGTCCATCAGGCCGTTGCTTGTAGCTAGCCGTATGTCCACATAACCACTACAACCCAGTTGATCCTTGAAGACGGCTTTTATACCCAGAAGATTAACCAGGTTGACTTGAGTTTAAAAAGATCCACATTGAAGAAAAGGACCTTGGAGCCAAAATGCTTCATTCACTGAGAGTTGCACAACACATGGGAGCCGCAATAAAAAAGCTAACGAAGCCCCATGAATAATCAAGTGTACCTTTGACTTTAAGGAAAAGAAGGTAGTAATTCAGTTATATTAATCTCTGGTGTGCCCTCACTTGGATTATTGTATTCAAGCATGAAGACGACATCTTTAAAAAGACGGTTTCTTTGGAGAAAGTTCGACACCGGGCAACAAAAGTCATTCCAGAATTAAGTCATCTCCCATACCAGGAATGGCTGAGGGCCACAGGGCTACCAACACTACAGACATGATAGGACTGACCTTATTGAAACTTAAATATTAGACAATTTGGAGAATGTTGATCCAGACAACGTCTTCAAAAGGTCAGATGTAACACAAACAAGAAGCAACGGTTTCAAGCTCAACGAGCAGCAATGTAGGACTGAAAACGAGTTGCTTTTTCACCCACGGGTTTTAAACCCATGGAACCGCTTACGCGCCAAAGCTGGAAATGCCCAAACTGTTAAGTTTTAATATTCAGCTTGAAAAATAATCAGGACAATTTGGGGATCTATAACAAGCCCTTCCTGTTCTTGCTGAGGCCACTAGAGTGTTAGTGGCTCTCAGGTAATTTCAGGTAATTTTTGGCCTATTTTGATGCCTGGCTTGTTTTGTCTTAAATATCACTGAGCATATCTGCTAGTTATGGATTTGGTAATTTTTGAGCTGACCTTTAACATCTTGGTCAATCTTGGGCAGTCACAATTGGTGCTAGCTGATTTCTTTCCATTGTTGGGGTTTGGTATGTCATGCCAGGATAGCCTTCTCCTTCTCTTTAAGAAGCCGTCCTTGAAGCATTTGAATAGCAATACTTGCACTGATCTAGGGGTGGTTCTAGATAGAAAACTATCACCTGACAACCACATGAAGAACTTTGTGTGTGAGGAGCCTGTGCTACGCTTTCCAATTTCAGAGACTTTTTAAATACATGGATGGTGAATACTAAAGAAATTGGTCAGAACTTTTGTGAGACCAAAGCTGGAATATGAAGCAGTTGTATGGTGCCCATATCTTAAGAAGTACATCAACAAACTGGAAAAGGTGCTAAGACATGTAACTAAATGTTTCCCAGAACTGAAGGACAAGAGCTACGAGAAGAGGTTAGAGGTGTTAAATATACCAAAGCTAGAGGATAGAAGAAAAAAAAGTGATATCACTACATTCAAAATAGTAATGAGAATCGACTAAATTTATAGGGAAGAATTAATGAGACCTGGAACTTCAAGAACAAGAGTTCATAGATTTAAACTAAACAAAGCAGCCAAAGAAATATAAGAAAATTCACTTCAGCAAACTGAGTGGTAGACGGTTGGAACAAGTTAAGTGAGAAGGTGGTGGAGGCCAAGACTGTCAGTACTGTAGTTTCAAAGCATTATATGACAAAGAGTACTGGGAAGACGGGACACCACGAGCATAGCTGTCATCCTGTAACTACACTTAGGTAATTACTGTGTGATATTACACATTGGAAGTACAGTACATAATTCATTTTGGTAATACTGTACAATGCAGTACTGCAATTAACATAATTAAATACAGTATTGTTTATTGATGTATAATAGAAGTGTCCCTGTTTATAAGTTTAGGCTAAACAGCTTGTATTTTCATCACATATATTTCCATTTGTCTACTAAAAGCACATATGAATACAGTGTGAGAATAGTGGATGCTTTATCTTTAGCAATGAAATTGGCTTATTATTAATGTAAGTTTGCATCCACTGGGCTCGTGAAGCTTTACATCAGTTGTGTTCCAGCTGTGGCAACATCTGACTGGGCTCGTGAAGCATTACATCAGTCGGGTTCCAGCTGTGGCACATCTGACTGGGCTCGTGAAGCTTTACATCAGTTGTGTTCCAGCTGTGGCAACATCTGACTGGGCTCGTGAAGCATTACATCAGTCGGGTTCCAGCTGTGGCAACATCTGACTGGGCTCGTGAAGCTTTACATCAGTCGGGTTCCAGCTGTGGCAACATCTGACTGGGCTCGTGAAGCATTACATCAGTCGTGTTCCAGCTGTGGCACCATCTGACTGGGCTCGTGAAGCTTTACATCAGTCGTGTTCCAGCTGTGGCACCACTGACTGGGCTCGTGAAGCTTACATCAGTCGGTTCCAGCTGTGGCACATCTGACTGGGCTCGTAAAGCTTTAGATCAGTTGGGTTCCAGCTGTGGCAACATCGACTGGGCTCGTGAAGCATTACATCAGTCGGGTTCCAGCTGTGGCACCATCTGACTGGCTCGTGAAGCTTTACATCAGTCGGGTTCCAGCTGTGGCAACATCTGACTGGGCTCGTGAAGCATTACATCAGTCGTGTTCCAGCTGTGGCACATCTGACTGGGCTCGTGAAGCGTTACATCAGTCGGGTTCCAGCTGTGGCAACATCTGACTGGGCTCGTGAAGCTTACATCAGTCGGGTTCCAGCTGTGGCAACATCTGTTGGTCTGATGAATTGTAACTCTCCCCATATGAGTTTTTGGTTTGATGCATTTCATTGTGATAGACAATGGATCTGCTCCATCTGGGCCAACTGCTTTGTTCTTACTTAGCTCCTTGATCATTTTTTCCACCTCATCTCTAGACATCTCTATGTGCTCTATGTTCTCTGGAATTATTATTTTGTCTGGTTCTCTGAAGATTTAATTTTGCACAAACACACTTTGGAACTGTTCGTTTAATGTTTCAAACATTTCCTTCTCATTTTCTGTGAATCTGTTTCCTATTTTCAACCTCTTGAATATTATCCTTTATCTGCAATTTGCTTTTAATGAATTAATAGAATAGGCCTGGTTCTGTTTTACATTTGCCCACTATCCCTTTCTCAAAATTCTTTCTGCCTCTCTCCTCACTGTCATGTAGTTGTTGTTGTTATAGATTCAGCTACTCGGAACAAGTTCCAAGTAGCATGGGCTATGGTGAACCTGTAACTTACCTGGCACAGGAGCGGGGCAAGAAGCACGGGCTATGGTGAGCCTGTAACTTACCTGGCACAGGAGCGGGGCAAGAAGCACGGGCTATGGTTAGCCTCATGGACAGATGTCTCCCATGTCATGTAGTTGTTTCTTGCATCTTTGTATCACTGGTATGTTTGGGGGGGTTTGGCCTCTTACTATATGTTGATTCCATTTTTTAGCCTTTAGATTTCTGACGCTCTCGCAACTACTGTTGAACCAATCCTGTTTCCTAGTTCTGCATTATTGGTCTATTATGTTCTTATGGTTATTATGTTGTGCATGTAGTGGTTATGAAGTTTTGCACAGGCAGCAGCAGAGTGAGGCAGCAGGCTGACCAAGACCTCAGGTGACCTCAGCTGCCATCTGGTAGAAGTCAGACACATGAGTCATTGTACAGTATATATATATATACCCCGTGGCAATGATTGTTTCATCATTGCAGTACCTGAATTTACCTGAGGAGCCACCAGTTCTTCTGGCATTGCAGATTCCACTAATTCTTCTGGCATTACATGGGCTACCAGAGATTTACTGAAAAGGGGTTCAGTAGTAAACTTGGGTCATTGGCCAGTTTCTTTACTATTTTTGGATTGAATTCCATAAAGGAACTGGCCAATGGAGAGGGGAGCCGGTCGGCCGAGCGGACAGCACACTGGACTTGTGATTCTGTGGTCCCGGGTTCGATCCCGGGCGCCGGCGAGAAACAATGGGCAGAGTTTCTTTCACCCTATGCCCCTGTTACCTAGCAGTAAAATAGGTACCTGGGTGTTAGTCAGTTGTCACAGGCTGCTTCCTGAGGGTGGAGGCCTGGTCGAGGACAGGGCCGCGGGGACACTAAAGCCCCGAAATCATCTCAAGATAACCTCAAGATAATGAATTATGCTTGCTACTAAAACTCTTATTCAGAAAATCTCTAGACCAAAGAAAAGTCCCCCAGATTGGAAAACGTTAATAAAAAAGCTAGAGACTAGTCAGCCTAACCGTACAAACTGTATTTGCATGCTCATGGAGAGAATCCTAGGGACACCAAATTTCTTCAAGCAATCATTTTTTTTTTTGTGTGCCTATGTATTTTGGAGGGTTTACCAAAGTTTTATGGTTGATCACTGGTTGTTCCGTCCCCTGTTCCTGCACATAGTGAGTCAGACTCTGATCCTGGCTCCTAGTGCGTGACAGATGGGTCTCGGAAGCCCAGTGAGTGACGGATGGGTTTCAGAAGCCCTGTGAGTAACGGGTGGGTCTCGGAAGCCTGGTGAGTGACAGATAGGTCTTGAAAACCCGGTGTGTTGGTCTAAGATGTAGTGGTGCCAGAATTAGGCTCGGAGGGAACTGCTAGAGGCCCACCACGACCACTTCATTACATTCGATGCTTTGTTTTTGCAGTTGTGGTCATGGAGGCATTGTCGAATGGGGGGGTGCTGGAGGGGGAATCACAGATCATCGGCCTTATCGTAAGTACTGTTCTCTTACTATAAGTGTGAGTATTAAGTCGTCGTGTGTGTGTACTTAACTTTAAGATGTAACTGATTGTATGAGGATTCTAGACCAGTTGTCTGTAGCATGTGGTAGATCAGGTGAAGAGTTATCCATTTTCCCATTGGCTGTACAATACAAATTTTCAGTCTAATTTTGGTTTTGTCTCCCCCGTATCAACCTACCCTGGCTGTGCGCCCTGGAACAGCTACTCCAGACCGACAACCAGAGCTCCATAGTCCTCTATGACTGATGGATGCCTACTACTACTCTCACCGTAGCACAAATACAAATCACAGCTTCTTGTTATTCTTTGCAGACAAAACCAAAATTAGACTGAAAATTTCCACAGTAAAAGACGCTGAAAATCTGACCAGATTTTCAGGGTAACGAAAAATAGAGATGTCAACATACTTTCTGGACAGTGATTATCAGGATATGCTTGTTATTCCTTTTGTTTTGCTTGAATAAAAGTATTAGATGAGGTGAGCGGTCCGAGTCAAAAGAGAAGCGACCTGGGTGAGCTCTTTGAGGTAAGGGCTGACCTGGGTGGGGTCTTTGATGTACGGGCTGACCCGGGTGAGGTCTTTGATGTACGGGTTGACCTAGGTGAGGTCTTTGATGTACGGGCTGACCTGGGTGAGGTCTTTGATGTATGGGCTGACCCGGGTGAGGTCTTTGATGTACAGGCTGACCCAGGTGAGGTCTTTGATGTACGGGCTGACCCGGGTGAGGTCTTTGATGTATGGGCTGACCCGGGTGAGGTCTTTTGATGTACGGGCTGGCCCGGGTGAGGTCTTTGATGTACAGGCTGACCTGGGTGAGGTCTCTGATGTACAGGCTGACCTGGGTGAGGTCTTTGATGTATGGGCTGACCCGGATGAGGTCTCTGATGTTCGGGCTGACCCGGGTGAGGTCTTTGATGTTCGGGCTGACCCGAGTGAGGTCTTTGATGTTCGGGCTGACCCGGGTGAGGTCTTTGATGTTCGGGCTGACCCGGGTGAGGTCTTTGATGTTCGGGCTGACCCGGGTGAGGTCAGCCTGTACATCTAAGACACGCTCATCTGCACAGAGCTGCTAAACACCACAAACAATATGGTAGAAGTGCTGGTAACCAAATAGAAATTCTAAATGTGGTGATTGTCCTTGTATATAAATCACCTGAACATAGAATACTTATGAAAATAGAATACTGCTTAGAGAACCCTCACAAACCTTGTCCCCTAACATCATCTTGCTTGGTAATTTCAACTTATGTCATCTAAAATGGAAAAATGTGGCTAACACATTCCGAGCCAGTCGGCCGAGCGGACAGCACGCTGGGCTTGTGATCCTGTGGTCCCGGGTTCGATCCCGGGCGCCGGCGAGAAACAATGGGCAGAGTTTCTTGCATCCTATGCCCCTGTTACCTAGCAGTAAAATAGGTACCTGGGTGTTAGTCAGCTGTCACGGGCTGCTTCCTGGGGGTGGAGGGCCTGGTCGAGGACCGGGCCGCAGGGACACTAAAGCCCTGAAATCATCTCAAGATAACCTCATCTCAAGAAGATAACACTGTTATAGCAGAGAATCCCAGGAAGCAGTGTGAATGAACAGTCACACGTACACACAAATGACCTCTTGCAGACGTGTGTGACAGATTTGCTTTAAATCAGCAAATAGTAGAGCCAACTAGGAAAGAAAACGTCCTAGACCTTATTTTTTACAAACAACGATGAGCTGATCAGGGACATAATGATTACAACTACTTGTTACTCAGATCACAACCTGATCGAAGTTCAGACGAGCATGGGCAATAGACTTGAGTAGCCAATCTCAAACCCCAGAGGAGCAGAATTCAGCAAATTCAATTTTAATAGCAAACTGATTAACTGGGAAGGAATAAACCAAGACCTCACAGAACTATGCTGAGAAGAAGTACACAATGCAGACTTAAACTAGTGCTTCGAGAAAATAAGCACTGTAGCACTAGAAACATGTAGATGGCATATACCACTAAGAAACGTGTAGACTGCATACACCACTCAAAAAGAAAACAAGAGAAAAAGATGCAAACTGAAACAAGAACGACGCTCCCTCTATAGGCGAAGAAAACATATAGCGGAACATCTCAAACGCTCCCCTCTATCCCAACAACGACGAGGAAGGTTATGTGGGGAAATGAATTAATCGAGCTGAAGCTGAGAGAATCATGTAAAAATCCAAGAGAAGCAAAGGAAGCAAAAGGCCATAAGTGAAATAAGACAGGAACCCGAAATATTTTTCCTCGTATGCAAAAACAAGAAAAAAAAAATCGCATCCAGCATTGGGCCCTTGTGCAAGGGTGATGGAACTTTCACAGATGACAACAAAGAAATAAGTGAAATACTGAGGCTTCAGTACGATTCTGTTTTCAGTGAATCCCTGAACAAATTGAAGATCAATGATTCAAATTAATTCTTCATGAATGTGACACCAACATCGAACCCATATCAGATGTCACCTTAACCCCACTGGACTTTGAAGTAGCCATAAACAGCTTGCCTATGCACTCTGCACCAGGCCCAGACGCTTGGAATTCTATATTCATTAAGAAGTGCAAAACACCAGTATCACAGGCCCTACACATCTTTTGGAGACGGAGCCTAAATACTTTCGTCATCCCTCACATACTTAAAGCAACAGAAATTGCACCACATCACAAAGGAGATAGTACTGTAAAGCAGATGTAAAAAATTATAGACCAATAGCTCTAACTTCACACTTCATAAAAATCTTTGAAAGAGTGCTAAGAAGTAAGATCGCAAATCACATGGAATCACAACATTTACATAACCCTGGACAACACGGGTTCAGAATAGGGTGCTCCTGCCTCTCACAGTTGCTAGATCACTATGACTTGGCCTTAGATGCCATGGAAGACAAGCAAAACACAGATGTAATACAGTATACTCAGACTTTGCAAAAGCGTTTGACAAATGTGACCGCGTCAAACAGCCTAGTTGATCAGTCCAGCAACCAGGAGGCCTGGTCGACGACCGGGCCGCGGGGACGCTAAGCCCCGGAAGCACCTCAAGGTAACCTCAAGGTAAGGTGTTATTGCGCAAAGTAGGAAGTTTGATCTTCAGCTTCCTAACGAACAGAACGCAGAGTGTAATGGTTAACACAGTAAAATCTGAATCATCTACTCTGAAAAGCTCAGTCCTCCAGGGTACTGTACTTGCTTCATTACTTTTTCTCATCCTAATATCAAATATAGACAAGGATACAAACTACAGCACTTTGTCGTCATTTGCAGATGACACTAGGATTTTCATGCAAGTAGACAACATAGAGGACACGGCAAACCTACAATCAGATGTAAATTGGATCTTTCAATGAGCCACAGATAATGTGATGTTTATTGAAAATAAGTTCCAGCTTGTACGCTATTGAAAAAAATTAAAATTTAAAAACTGAAACCATATATAAATGGAATCAAATCACACTTTATAACAAAAAACAATGTAAAGGACCTAGCAGTAATCATGTCAGAAGACCTTACTTCTACAGAACACTATGAAGTAGCTGTCATGACTGCAAGAAAAATGACAGGTTGGATAACAAGGACCTTCCAAACAAGTGATGCCATACCAATGATGATACTTTTTTAGACACAAGAGACACTTCACTCTCTAGGGTGAAATATTGTTACACTCTAACAGCACCATTCAGAGCCGGAGAAATTGCTGACCTAGAAAGCGTGCTAAGATCCTCTACCGCTAGAATCCACTCTATAAATCATCTTAATTATTGGGACCAATTAAAAGTTCTAAATCTGTAGTATTCTCTAGAGCGCAGGCAAGAGAGATACTTAATAATCTACACGTGGAAAATATTAGTGCGACTGGTTCCAAATCTGAACACAGAAATAACATCACATGAGACCAGTAGGCATGGCAGGATGTGCCGAATAGCCCCGTTGAAGAACAGAGGTGCAATAGGTACTCTGAGAGAGAACTCTATCAACATCAAGGCCCAAGACTTTTTCATCACTTTCCCATTACACGTAAGGAGCATAACTCGCCAGCTTGTCACAGTGTTCACAAGAGAACTCGACAAACACCTCCAAAGAATACTTGATCAACCAGGCTGTGATTCATACGTCTGGCTGGGAGCAGCCGCATCCAACAGCCTGGATGACCAGACGAGCAACTGGGAGACCTGATGGAGACCGAGCTGTGGGGCTGTTGCTCCCCCAGAAGCTACACAAGGTAGCCACAAGGTAGGTAGGTACCTCCTCCAAGACTGATTATGCCTCTTTCTTGGACCCTTCCTCTTTTGAGCTCTCTTTTGGATGCCTTATGAGGTTCCAGAGTCTTCATGTCTGGTAAAGAATCCTTTGTTCTCGTTTGGTGCTTGGCACATCTTGTATCATAACCGCACTCTTGAGTGGCATGTGGTGACGACCATGTTGCAAGTGTTTCTGGCGGAACTTCTTTTGTGCCCTTTAATGACTGCCAGTTTGCTCCCACTCTTTCTTGAAATGTGGGTCTCGTGCAGCCCTATGTCCAGGTTCCTTTGTTGTCGTTAGTGCTTGTGGCAGATGACCTTCATGCTTGTTTGTAATTGGGTTCTGTTGTGTGGTTCTGGGCAGCGTTGACCTTCCTACTGACTGGCTCCAGGAGGATGTTGAGGCACACGGCCGAGAACCTAATGTGGGGCTCTTGGCCTCTGCTGTAGTTGCATCGGTTACACTCCTCGAGATGTACTCTCCCATGCTCCAGTAGGTGTTGGCTTCATTCTCCACCACCCGACTCGCATGTTGACAGGCTGTGTTGGCCCACTCTTTGGATTCGGCATGGGTCCTAGCTCTTTTGTCTGCCACCCCTTTTCTCCTCTTCTCTTTCCTGAGGATGTGGTTTTACAGTTTGTCTTTGATGGCTGCAGCTCGTTAGCTTATTTCAGACCTCTTTTCTTGGGGTTCTCATTCTCGTGCTAGGAGGCAGTCGGGTAGAGCTGGGGCATTACCTTCAGAAGTGTCGACCATCTGGTGACCCAGATGCCACGTCACAAGCATTTGTTTTGGCCAGGCTTTCTTCATCTGGCTGGTGCAGCATTTGCTCTTCTCAGAAGGCATTGGCTTCTTGTGGTTTACGCTGGGCTTTTAGTGGTTTGCCCCTTTGGCAGAGTGGTGTGAGGGGTGTCTCGCCTGGTTTGCCAATTCCTGGTTAAACGATTCGCAGGCTTTTCGGGTCATTTCCCATAGCCTGTGTTGGATGTTGTCAGTTCCTCCCCTTTCTGGGGGTTCTGGTGTTCTTTCCAAGCAGACTTCTTCCTCTTACCTGTGTTGGGTCATCTTGGAGTGATTGGCTTCCTGCATAGTCAAAATGATTGCATCGCTTTGGTGAGTTTTCCGCCACTCCCTGGTCTGGAAACAGGACGTTAGACCTCCGGTTCATGCTTGACCTCTTGAAGCTGATCCGGTTCATTCCTTGGCCCTCATTCTGGATCATTACCTTGTCCCAGGTCAATCTTTACTAGAGGCAGATGCTAGGATGATTTTCCTGGCCCTCTGGAATGCATATTGGCACATCCCTGTACATCTGAGCTTCAGGGATTGGTTAGATTTTATGGTAGGGTGGCAGGCATACCATTTTCAGGTTCTTCCCCTTGGCCTCAATCTGGCTCCATCTGTGTTCGTATGCTTAGTCTGAGTCGTCGTGACTCGTCTCGGTTTGTTGGTGGTTCGTGTTTTGTCCTACTTTGACGACTGGCTGGTGTAGGCTCCCAGCTAGGCTGCATGTCTGGTAGCCAGGGATGTGGTTTGTTCCCAGCTCGCCATGTTTAGGCTCCTGGTGAACTGACGAAATTTGCAGTTGGTTGGTTCCATCCCAGGTTCAGACTTTGCTGGGCCTCATTTGGGATGGTTGGCTTGCTTTTTTTGCCTCTGGTCGTCTTGACCCGGCTGCAGCACTGCTGTCTGTTGGTCTTGAGCCAGACCTGGGTGACTTGAAGGTTGCAATTGTGCTGGAATCTGAATTTTGCCTGCAAAGTATATCCTCTGGGCAATAATATTACTTTCTTGAAGATGATTGCAATCTGGATAAAACCCCAGCAGAGGAGAGAGAATTACTTCCAAATGCCTTCACAGAAAATCTTGAATGTTTTCAAAGAAATTATCCAGAACACCCAGGTAGAATCAGATTTGGAGTCAGATCCCAGTGCGGTCGTGGAGCCAGATCCCAGTGCAGTCGTGGAGCCAGATCCCAGTGTGGTCGTGGAGTCAGATCCCAGTGTGGTCTTGGAGTCAGAGCAGAGCATGGTCTGGGCACCTGGTTGGTGCGGTATCAGCGCCAGAGCCGGATGCGATATTGGTGCCAGGGTCGGGCTCGGTATCAGCACCAGAGCCGACTGCGATATTGGCACCAGGGTTGTGGCCGGTATCAGCACCAGAGCCGAAAGTGATATTGGCACCAGGGTTGTGGCCGGTATCAGCACCAGAGCCGAAAGTGATATTGGCACCAGGGTTGTGGTCGGTATCAGCACCAGAGCCGAATGTGATATTGGCACCAAGGTTGTGGCCGGTATCAGCACCAGAGTCGAATGCGATATTGGCACCAGGGTTGTGGCCAGTATCAGCACCAGAGCCGAATGTGATATTGGCACCAGGGTTGTGGCCGGTATTAGCACCAGAGCCGAATGTGATATTGGCACCAGGGTTGTGGCCGGTATTAGCGCCAAAGCCAGATGCAATATTGGTCAGGTAAAGAAAAACAAACAAAACAAGTACACAAAACCTGTAAATAGGGTATCTGTAAACATGGGATATCACCTTGTGAGATTCCGGGGCTTAATGACCCAGTGGCCCAGTCGTCGACCAGGCCTCCTGGTTGCTGGACTGGTCAACCAGGCTGTTGGACGCGACTGCTCGCAGCCTGACGTATGAGTCGCAGCCTGGTTGATCAGGTATCCTTTGGAGGTATTTGTCAAGTTCTCTCTTGAAAACACTGTGAGGGGTCGGCCAGTTATGCCCCTTATGTGTAGTGGAAGCGTGTTGAACAGTCTCGGGCCTCTGATGTTGATAGTTCTCTCTTGAACACTGTGAGGGGTCGGCCAGTTATGTCCCTTATGTGTAGTGGAAGCGTGTTGAACAGTCTCGGGCCTCTGATGTTGATAGAGTTCTCTCTCAGAGTACCTGTTGCATCTCTGCTTTTCAACGGGGTATTCTGCACATCCTGCCATGCCTTCTGGTCTCATGTGATGTTATTTCTGTGTGCAGGTTTGGGACCAGCCCCTCTAATATTTTCCACGTGTAAATTATTATGTATCTCCTGCCTGCGCTCATGAGAATACAGATTTATGCTCTTTAGTCAGTCCCAATAGTTTAGATGTTTTACTGAGTGGATTCTAGCAGTAAAGGCTCTCTGCACGCTCTCCAGGTCAGCAATTTCTCCAGCTGTGAAAGGGGCTGTCATTGTGCAGCAGTACTCCACTCTAGAGAGCACAAGCGTCTTGAAGAGTATCATCATCGGTATAGCATCTCTAGGGTGAAAGGTTCTTGTTATCCAACCTGTCATTTTTCTTGCAACCTGGATAGCTCTGGGTATCCTCCGGGTCTCACCCAGAAAGTGGCGTTTCGTTACATTCAACGCTGGTTTTATGTTCAGACAATTTGAATTTGAATACAATTTGAATCTAGTTATGTTGTTTAAATATATTTATGAATCTAGTGAACATTTATGTTCTTATATAGAATTTAAAAGTCATGCAACACATTTTTATGATTGTTAATATTTGTGTTTTTTCTCCACTAGGGAAGTGATGACCTCAGTATGGTTGAAGCATCTATGTTACAGAGTGACCCCAGTGTAAATGTCATGATGGAGTTTGTTGGAGAGTCTGATGAAGCACTTTCGGAAGCCTTCTCCAATGCATTTACCATCTCCTCCTCAACCACCACCACCCCTTCTTCAGCAAGGCTCTCTTCATCCTCATCTCCATTCACTACGTCTTCCTACTCCACATCATCGTCCTTCGACACCACGTCCTCTTCCTGCTTCACGGCGCACGTAGCGACTCAGGTAGACCGAGATGCTCACATTGGGGAGCTGACGGGTCACCAAAATGCCCAACCATTATTGTTAACATCTCAGCTACATCATCAGCATCATCACCATCACCACCACCACCCTAGCCAGCCCCATCACCCCCACGCAGCTCTGCATCATCACCACCACCACCACCATCAGCAGCAACGCCCCCATCCACCACAGCCCAGCCAACATTCCCACCTGCCACACAACTATTATCATCATGAACAAGTATGACCTCATCGTTCTTTATTATTTCATTTTTTGTTTTTAATTTCATAGTCACAGAAGTAGCAATGAGTTGTATTTTGTATGAATTGTGTAAATTGATTTGCCTTGTGTTCCTGTTTAGTATTAAGTTGACTGTCATTGTCCAGAAGAACAGGAAAAACATATAGTATTTGCACCAGTGGATAGAATGAAAGCATAAATATGCCTGGAATTCTTGAAATCTACTCCAATAACACATGGAAAGGTATCAAATGTAATACTGTTAGAATAAATATTGGAACATTTTGTTTTCCATGAATGTCGGCATGATGCTTACAAAAATAGTAAGAGGTATTTTGGATGAAGGGGTATGCTTTTATTTGATGTCTTTTGTTTAAAGGTAGACCTGCAGTTCGTAAACTGCGTACAGTGGTACCTCGCATAACGATCGCCCCAAAAGGCGAACATTTTGGGTAACGAACGGCCTGATCAGAGTCAAATCGTCCTGCATGGCGAATGCTCGTTTGAGTAACATCAACACCACATGGTGGGGTCGCGCTGCTTCTTGCACATTCTTAGACACCTCCGACGATGCACATAAATTATGTTGTTCTTGTTTAAAGATGCTAATGATGCTGGGATATAAAGGGGTGACTGCTGAGATGTTGCAAAGCATTGACGTTTTTGTAGAAAAAAAGAAATGAAATGTCTGATATACAATAAATGTCAAAAAGGTTCGTTCGGTGTTTGGCAGGTAGGCTGCTCCATTATAACAATCTTTCTTTGTTTCACATGTGTTCCATTTGTTTTGTATTTGTCATTTATGTCTCAATAATGGAGCAGCCTACCTTACATACACTCAACAAACCATTATGACATTTTCCTTTCTTCAAATGTGTTCAATATTCATTTTTCTGCAAAACATTCGTTCGGTGGTCGGCAGGTAGGCTGCTCAATGTTTATTAAAAAAAAACGTAAATAATAAAAAAATGAAGAATTTTGAAAACCAGAACAAATGTCAAAAGGTTCGTTCGGTGTTCTACAGGTAGGCTGCTCCATGTTTATTAAAAAAACTTGAAACAATTTGAAAAATTGACAAATGCCATAAAGGTTTGTTCAGTGTTTGTCGGGTAGGCTGCTCTATTATTGAGACGTAAGTGACAAATACAAAACAAATGGAACACATTTGAAACAAAGAAAGATTGTCATAATGGAGCAGCCTACCCAACAAACACTGAACAAACCTTTTGCTATAACAGATATGAAAGTCTAAGGCTGCTGGCTGGGTTAGTACTGCATTAGCAACCATTTGTGGCACACATGCCTCTGGCTCCCAAACACCTGTCCAACACGGTGTTGAAAGATTGCGCTCAGTCGGTGAAATTTAGACCTTATTGTTTGAAGAACATAAGGGTCATAACATTGGTGAAGCTATGCGCAATAAGGACTTAACACAACGGTCGGATGCAAGTGATACAGCACCTATGAGGATGATAGAGCGATCGTATCCAGTTGTAGCTCTGAGCCCCACCCTTGCCATCTCCAATTTATATAGATGATACATAGATGAATCATTTTCTGCGTTCAGTGATGATGCATCTGATACAAGTAGCATAGATGAACAGTGTTAGCGGCTTCCATGGTGGTGTTGTCCATAGATATTTTCAAGAATACCTGAATCTCTTCCTGACTGACTGACACTCTTTGAGGCTAGCTGAATCTCTTCCTGTGTAGGACCTTACAAAGCGATCTTTTCAAGACTACCTTACAATTTGAGCTTTCTTATAATCGTTTCAATACTACCTTATGCTTTATAAGCTTGGTTACATACCACCTACAAGTAATAAAGCCAAGGGTGCACGCAAGTGCATTATTTGCAAGCACAGAACGATGAAACAGGAAGCGAAAATTTATCTGTAGCTGGTGCAACGAGAGCAAAGTCGTGCTGTGCACCATGGACTACTTCGTTGATTATTACGCACCTCCAAAGTACTGAGTGTGTAATACAGTGTGTTACTGTGTAAATAGTATGTGAAACTGTACATATTGTAATTTTAGTGAATTTTTACCTGCTTGATACCTGCTTGATGGGGTTCTGGGAGTTCTTCTACTCCCCAAGCCCGGCCTGAGGCCAGGCTCGACTCGTGAGAGCTTGGTCCACCAGGCTGTTGCTTGGAGCGGCCCGCAGGGCCACATACCCACCACAGCCCGGCTGGTCCGGAACTTCTTTTAGAAAACAGTCCAGTTTTCTCTTGAAGATGTCCACGGTTGTTCCGGCAATATTTCTTATAGTCGCTGGGAGGACGTTGAACAACCGCAGACCTCTGATGTTTATACAGTGCTCTCTGATTGTGCCTATGGCACCTCTGCCCTTCACTGGATCAATCTTGCATTTTCTTCCATATCGTTCTCTCCAGTACGTTGTTATTTTACTGTGCAGATTTGGGACCTGGCCCTCCAGTATTTTCCATGTGTATATTATTTGGTATCTCTCTCGTCTCCTTTCTAGAGAGTACATTTGGAGAGCTTTGAGACGATCCCAATAATTTAGGTGTTTTATCTCGTCTATGCGTGCCATATATGTTCTCTGTATTCCCTCTATTTCAGCAATCTCTCCTGCTCTGAAGGGGGAAGTGAGTACTGAGCAGTACTCGAGACGGGACAACACAAGTGCCTTGAAGAGTACAACCATTGTGATGGGATCCCTGGATTTGAAAGTTCTCGTAATCCATCCGATCATTTTTCTGACTGACGTAATATTTGCTTGGTTATGCTCCCTAAACGTTAGATCGTCAGACATCATTATTCCCAAGTCCTTGACATGCTGTTTTTCTACTATGGGAAGATTCGATTGTGTTTTGTACCCTGTATTATGTTTCAGATCCTCATTTTTGCCGTACCTGAGTACCTGAAATTTATCACTGTTAAACATCATGTTATTTTCTGCTGCCCAATCGAAAACTTTGTTGACATCTGTTTGTAGTTTTTCAATGTCTTCAGCAGAGGTAATTTTCATGCTGATTTTTGTGTCATCTGCAAAGGACGACACGAAGCTGTGACGTGTATTTTTGTCTATATCAGATATGAGAATAAGGAACAGTAGCGGTGCAAGGACTGTACCTTGAGGTACAGAGCTTTTAACATCGCTTGGACTCGATTTTATCTGATTGACTGTTACTCTTTGTGTTCTGTTCGACAGGAAATTGAGTATCCAGCGTCCTACTTTTCAGTTATTCCCATTGACCTCATTTTGTGAGCTATCACCCCATGGTCACATTTGTCGAACGCCTTTGCAAAGTCTGTGTATACAACATCTGCATTTTGCTTTTCTTCTAGGGCTTCTGTGATTTTGTCATAGTGGTTGAGTAACTGTGACAGACAGGATCTTCCCGCTCTAAATCCATGTTGTCCTGGGTTGTGCAATTCATTGTTTTCCATAAAACTAGAAATTTGATTCCTAATCACTCTTTCAAACACTTTTATTATGTGTGATGTTAGTGCAACTGGCCTATAATTTTTTGCCAAGGCTTTACTCCCCCCCTTGTGCAACGGAGCTATATCTGCAGATTTAAGTGCTGCTGGTATCTCCCCTGTATCCAGGCTCTTTCTCCATATTACGCTGAGTGCTCTCACTACTGGTACTTTACATTTCTTTATGAATATTGAATTCCATGAGTCAGGCCCAGGAGCTGAGTGCATAGGCATATTGTCAATTTCTCTTTCAAAGTCTTCCGAGTTTGTGGTAATATCCGTTATATTATCTGCAGCTTGAATGTCATTCATAAAGAAGCTGTCTGGGTCATCAACTTTCATGTTGTTTATTGGTGTGCTAAACATAGCCTCATACTGGCTTCTTAGAATTTCACTAATCTCTTTGTCGTCCTCTGTGTACGTACCTTCATTTGTAATTAACGGTCCAATACTGGTCGAGGTTTTGGATTTTGATTTTGCGTATGTGAAAAAATATTTCGGATTTTTCCTTATCTCTTGAATAGCTTTCTGTTCCAATTCCATTTCCTCCGACTCATATGATCGCTTCAACGTTTGTTCTATTTCTTCGATCTCCCTGCTTAGGCTTATTTTCCTTGCTTGTGATAGTTGTGTCTGCCGAAGCATTTCCGTTATTTTTTTCCTTCTGTACAGTCGTCTGCGTTTTCTTTCTAGAGTGGTCCTCTTTCTGGCCCCTCCTCATAGGCACGTGCTTCAAGCAGACCTTGTAAGCTTCAGCTGTCAGTTGAGCTATTCCCTGTAATTACCTAAGTGTAATTACCTAAGTGTAGTTACAGGATGAGAGCTACGCTCGTGGTGTCCCGTCTTCCCAGCACTCTTTGTCATATAACGCTTTGAAACTACTGACGGTCTTGGCCTCCACCACCTTCTCCCCCAACTTGTTCCAACCGTCTACCACTCTGTTTGCGAAAGTGAATTTTCTTATATTTCTTCGGCATCTGTGTTTAGCCAGTTTATATCTATGACCTCTTGTTCTTGAAGTTCCAGGTCTCAGGAAATCTTTCCTGTCGATTTTATCAATTCCTGTTACTATTTTGTATGTAGTGATCATATCACCTCTTTTTCTTGTCTTCTAGTTTTGGCATATTTAATGCTTCTAACCTTTCCTCGTAGCTCTTACCCTTCAGTTCTGGGAGCCACTTAGTAGCATGTCTTTGCACCTTTTCCAGTTTGTTGATGTGCTTCTTAAGATATGGGCACCAAACAACAGCTGCATATTCTAGCTTTGGCCTAACAAAAGTCATGAACAATTTCTTTAGTATATCCCCATCCATGTATTTAAAAGCAATTCTGAAGTTAGAAAGCATAGCATAGGCTCCTTGCACAATATTCTTTATGTGGTCTTCAGGTGATAGTTTTCTATCTAGAACCACCCCTAGATCTCTTTCTTTATCAGAGTTCTTTAAAGATTTCTCACATAATATATAGGTTGTGTGGGGTCTATGTTCTCCTATTCCACATTCCATAACATGACATTTATTAACATTAAATTCCATTTGCCAAGTGGTGCTCCATATACTTATTTTATCCAGGTCTTCTTGAAGGGCATGACAATCATCTAAATTTCTTATCCTTCCTATTATCTTAGCATCATCAGCAAACATGTTCATATAATTCTGTATACCAACTGGTAGATCATTTATGTAGACAATAAACATCACTGGTGCAAGAACTGAACCCTGTGGTACTCCACTTGTGACATTTCTCCAGTCCGATACATTGCCTCTGATCACAGCCCTCATTTTTCTATCAGTCAGAAAGTTTTTCATCCATGTTAGAAGCGTACCTGTCACTCCTCCAATATTTTCCAGTTTCCAGAACAACCTCTTATGTGGAACTCTGTCGAAAGCCTTTTTTAGGTCCAGATAGATGCAGTCAGCCCAACCATCTCTTTCCTGTAATATCTCTGTTGCTCGATCATAAAAACTGAGTAAATTCGATACACAGGATCTACCAGATCGAAAACCATACTGTCTGTCTGATATTATATCATTTCTCTCCAGGTGTGCTACCCATTTAGTTTTAATTATTTTTTCCCATATTTTGACTATTACACTTGTCAATGATACCGGTCTATAATTAAGGGGGTCTNATATTGCTTTCTTCTGATGAGTTTAGCATTCCTGGTGTGCATGAGGTGTTTCTTGTTCCGGTGCATGACATGAGTTGTCTGCATTATTGCCATAGCAATAATACTCAAATTGTGAAAAAAAATATACAAGTAGATTTCAATAGTAGATTTTTACCTTGAAATTGTAATTTTGTTCTCTACATCATTGTCAGCAGTTGGTGCTCTTCACTTTCGAGGTCTCTGCAGATTATTATAACCGTGATCTAAATACACTCGCCCTTTGCTAAGATTTCTCTTGTCTTCTCTTGCCTGAACCTGGAGTTCAGCTCAATTGGACTTGCTTTGGGTTCCTGCTGATAACATGGACTGTGCGTCTGGACCAGGTCGAGACTCCTTTGAGTACAGATCCACCTGCACTTCCTAGCTGTGGTGTGAAGTCCTGGTTGGCAGATAACTCTTTTGTTTGCCAAGTGACAACTTTTTTCTCATACTCAGGTACATACTTGAGGGGTGGGGGGGGGAATTATAAGGGGAATGTGCCTAGCCATTATTACTATATGGAAGTTGAAGGAACCTTCATTGGGTTTTCAGGTCTTTCTCTGGGTTTTTTTTTTTTCGTCTTGGGTGTCAATAGTGCCCTGGTTATTCATGATTAGCCTTTTTGGCATCTTCATTTAGGAATCTATGAGTTCTGGCTTCCCTCTACTAAACTGAACGTCATCTGCTGGTTTTCCTTTAAACCTGCATGTGGTTGAAGGAGTTTTACCACCTTTTCATGAGGAGTATCCTCTTACCACTGGTGGGACTGGGCTGTATATGTCCTGCTTTGTTTGCCGGGTATTTTGCTTTGTGCTTTTACTTTTGGGATTTTCAGAATTCGGTTCCATGAGCACCCTACTCCTTTATTTCTCTAGAGAGGTCCATTACTTCAACAGGGGGGGTGCTAAAGTCATTCCTTTTCCCTGATGAGGTGGACACTGAGTGTAGCCATGTTTCTGGCTGCTCGGGATTTAGTTCTTGGTGTAATTACCGTAGTGTAGTTACAGGATGAGAGCTGTGCTCGGGTGTCCTGTCTCCCCAGCACTCTTTGTCACATACTGCTTTGAAATTACTGGCGGTTTTGGCCTCCACCACCTTCTCACCTAACTTGTTCCAACTGTCTACCACTGTTTACAAAAGTGAATTTTCGTATTCTGCATTTCTCCGGCAGCTTTGTTTCATTAGTTTAAATATATGTGGTTCACATTCGGTGTGTATGTCAACCGTTCCTGTGATCTCCCTTTTTGTCCAATTTTGACAGTGGGTGATGGACATGATCTCATATCCTTGGCTGTGCAAGAAGTTCGGTCACCCATATGTGGACCTGATTATTTGCACGTAGAATTGGCAGCTTTCACTCTATGTGGCATCTTTTATGGAGTCTCAGGCTATCACAGCAGACATGTTTTGCCTGGCCTGAGGTCATAGATTTTGAATTTAGTTCTTTCTGCTGGTTCCTCCCAGCTGTTTCTTCCGGTGATGATCGGACTGCATAGGTTTGTGGGCTGTGTCCTACTTTTGGCTTCCATGTGGCTGGTTCAGTTCTGGTTTCTGATGTTTCTCGTACTTTTGGCTTCCATGTCAACTCCCTCTTCGTAGCAGAGGGAGTTGACACTCCCTCTCTCTCTCTCTGGTTGTCCCTGATGTTCTTTCACCATCCAGCTGGCTTATGCTCCTCCAGAACCTTTTGGCTCATTGGATTGTGTCCTGGAGTTACCCTCCCCCCCTGTGTTGAGGACTCCTTTTCTAAGGTATCCTTTACTTTTCTTTTTTTCCTGGCTCTTGCCACCAGCTGTCATTTTGTGGAGTTTTTGACACTTCATTGTTAGTGTGGCTTTTGTTACTTCAGGCCCTGGTAATAGTTCTCTCTGATCATAACCTATCCTTAGTTTTTTGCTAAAAGGATGAGCCTTTGCTGGAGGAACCCTTGAGTTATTGATGCTGGGTTTGTCTGGCCAGAGTGACTCGTACACTCTGCCCTGTGGCTGCTGTGTGCTGGTATTTGCATGCTACTTGCACTGTTCTTATTGAGGCCTTGTTAATCAACCCTTTGTTTTGTGTATCATGCTCCAGGGCCTGGCATACCCAGCTTATGCGCAAGATGGTTTATGTTGAGGCACCTGGCTGTTTAACCTTGTTCTCGTGATGTGCTGAAGTTTGCTGCTGACTGCTTTCTTTGCCAATACAATATGTCTGTGGTTAATATATGGGCTTAGGGCTTTTGCTGGTCATTTTGTTCAAAGGGTAGTTTTGTTCCAGTCTTGGGTTATTTCAGTGGACCTTCGGAATTATTCCTGGCATGTCCTTATCCAGGAGGAGCCGGTCGGCCGAGCGGACAGCACGCTGGACTTGTGATCCTGTGGTCCTGGGTTCGATCCCAGGTGCCGGCGAGAAACAATGGGCAGAGTTTCTTTCACCCTATGCCCCTGTTACTTAGCAGTAAAATAGGTACCTGGGTGTTAGTCAGCTGTCACGTGCTGCTTCCTGGGGGTGGAGGCCTGGTCGAGGACCGGGCCGCGGGAACACTAAAGCCCCGAAATCATCTCAAGATAACCTCAAGAAGATAACCATCCACTCAAGGTTCCATTGGCTGGGGGTTTAGAGATAGGGTGCCTCGATTACTGCTTTCGGCTCTACCCTTACCTGGAGAGAGTCTCGAAAGCTCTTCTACTCCCCGAGGCCAGAATAGACTTGTGATAACTTGGTCCATCAGGCCGTTGCTTGTAGCTAGCCGTATGTCCACATAACCACTACAACCCAGTTGATCCTTGAAGACGGCTTTTATACCCAGAAGATTAACCAGGTTGACTTGAGTTTAAAAAGATCCACATTGAAGAAAAGGACCTTGGAGCCAAAATGCTTCATTCACTGAGAGTTGCACAACACATGGGAGCCGCAATAAAAAAGCTAACGAAGCCCCATGAATAATCAAGTGTACCTTTGACTTTAAGGAAAAGAAGGTAGTAATTCAGTTATATTAATCTCTGGTGTGCCCTCACTTGGATTATTGTATTCAAGCATGAAGACGACATCTTTAAAAAGACGGTTTCTTTGGAGAAAGTTCGACACCGGGCAACAAAAGTCATTCCAGAATTAAGTCATCTCCCATACCAGGAATGGCTGAGGGCCACAGGGCTACCAACACTACAGACATGATAGGACTGACCTTATTGAAACTTAAAATATTAGACAATTTGGAGAATGTTGATCCAGACAACGTCTTCAAAAGGTCAGATGTAACACAAACAAGAAGCAACGGTTTCAAGCTCAACGAGCAGCAATGTAGGACTGAAAACGAGTTGCTTTTTCACCCACGGGTTTTTAAACCCATGGAACCGCTTACGCGCCAAAGCTGGAAATGCCCAAACTGTTAAGTTTTAATATTCAGCTTGAAAAATAATCAGGACAATTTGGGGATCTATAACAAGCCCTTCCTGTTCTTGCTGAGGCCACTAGAGTGTTAGTGGCTCTCAGGTAATTTCAGGTAATTTTTGGCCTATTTTGATGCCTGGCTTGTTTTGTCTTAAATATCACTGAGCATATCTGCTAGTTATGGATTTGGTAATTTTTGAGCTGACCTTTAACATCTTGGTCAATCTTGGGCAGTCACAATTGGTGCTAGCTGATTTCTTTCCATTGTTGGGGTTTGGTATGTCATGCCAGGATAGCCTTCTCCTTCTCTTTAAGAAGCCGTCCTTGAAGCATTTGAATAGCAATACTTGCACTGATCTAGGGGTGGTTCTAGATAGAAAACTATCACCTGACAACCACATGAAGAACTTTGTGTGTGAGGAGCCTGTGCTACGCTTTCCAATTTCAGAGACTTTTTAAATACATGGATGGTGAATACTAAAGAAATTGGTCAGAACTTTTGTGAGACCAAAGCTGGAATATGAAGCAGTTGTATGGTGCCCATATCTTAAGAAGTACATCAACAAACTGGAAAAGGTGCTAAGACATGTAACTAAATGTTTCCCAGAACTGAAGGACAAGAGCTACGAGAAGAGGTTAGAGGTGTTAAATATACCAAAGCTAGAGGATAGAAGAAAAAAAAGTGATATCACTACATTCAAAATAGTAATGAGAATCGACTAAATTTATAGGGAAGAATTAATGAGACCTGGAACTTCAAGAACAAGAGTTCATAGATTTAAACTAAACAAAGCAGCCAAAGAAATATAAGAAAATTCACTTCAGCAAACTGAGTGGTAGACGGTTGGAACAAGTTAAGTGAGAAGGTGGTGGAGGCCAAGACTGTCAGTACTGTAGTTTCAAAGCATTATATGACAAAGAGTACTGGGAAGACGGGACACCACGAGCATAGCTGTCATCCTGTAACTACACTTAGGTAATTACTGTGTGATATTACACATTGGAAGTACAGTACATAATTCATTTTGGTAATACTGTACAATGCAGTACTACAATTAACATAGTTAAATATTGTTTATTGATGTATAATAGAAGTGTCCCTGTTTATAAGTTTAGGCTAAACAGCTTGTATTTTCATCACATATATTTCCATTTGTCTACTAAAAGCACAATATGAATACAGTGTGAGAATAGTGGATGCTTTATCTTTAGCAATGAAATTGGCTTATTATTAATGTAAGTTTGCATCCACTGGGCTCGTGAAGCATTACATCAGTCAGGTTCCAGCTGTGGCAACATCTGACTGGGCTCGTGAAGCATTACATCAGTCAGGTTCCAGCTGTGGCAACATCTGACTGGGCTCGTGAAGCTTTACATCAGTTGTGTTCCAGCTGTGGCAACATCTGACTGGGCTCGTGAAGCATTACATCAGTCAGGTTCCAGCTGTGGCACCATCTGACTGGGCTCGTGAAGCTTTACATCAGTTGTGTTCCAGCTGTGGCAACACCTGACTGGGCTCGTGAAGCTTTACATCAGTTGTGTTCCAGCTGTGGCAACACCTGACTGGGCTCGTGAAGCTTTACATCAGTCGGGTTCCAGCTGTGGCACCATCTGACTGGGCTCGTGAAGCATTACATCAGTCGGGTTCCAGCTGTGGCAACATCTGTTGGTCTGATGAATTTGTAACTCTCCCCATATGAGTTTTTGGTTTGATGCATTTCATTGTGATAGACAATGGATCTGCTCCATCTGGGCCAACTGCTTTGTTCTTACTTAGCTCCTTGATCATTTTTTCCACCTCATCTCTAGACATCTCTATGTGCTCTATGTTCTCTGGAATTATTATTTTGTCTGGTTCTCTGAAGATTTAATTTTGCACAAACACACTTTGGAACTGTTCGTTTAATGTTTCAAACATTTCCTTCTCATTTTCTGTGAATCTGTTTCCTATTTTCAACCTCTTGAATATTATCCTTTATCTNTTTTTTGGGGTAGTAGGGAGGTATTTTTTTGGGTAGTGGGGGAGGTATTTTTTGGGTAGTAGGGAGGCATTTTTTGGGTAGTGGGGAGGCTTTTTTTTGGGTAGTGGGAGGCTTTTTTTTGGGTAGTGGGGAGGCTTTTTTTTGGGTAGTGGGGAGGCTTTTTTTTGGTAGTGGGGAGGCTTTTTTTTTGGGTAGTGGGGAGGCTTTTTTTTTGGGTTGTGAGGAGGCTTTTTTTGGGTAGTGGGGAGGCTTTTTTTGGGTAGTGGGGAGGCTTTTTTTGGGTAGTGGGGAGGCTTTTTTGGGTAGTGGGGAGGCTTTTTTTGGGTAGTGGGGAGGCTTTTTTTGGGTTGTGAGGAGGCTTTTTTTGGGTAGTGGGGAGGCTTTTTTGGGTAGTGGGGAGGCTTTTTTTGGGTAGTGGGGAGGCTTTTTTGGGTAGTGGGGAGGCTTTTTTGGGTAGTGGGGAGGCTTTTTTTTGGTTGTGAGGAGGCTTTTTTTGGGTAGTGGGGAGGCTTTTTTGGGTAGTGGGGGAGGCATTTTTTTGGGTAGTGGGGGAGGCATTTTTTTGGGTAGTGGGGGAGGCATTTTTTGGGTAGTAGGGAGGCATTTTTTTGGGTAGTAGGGAGGCTTTTTTTTGGGTAGTGGGGAGGCTTTTTTTTGGGTAGTGGGGAGGCATTTTTTTGGGTAGTAGGGAGGCATTTTTTTTGGGTAGTAGGGAGGCATTTTTTTGGGTAGTAGGGAGGCATTTTTTTGGGTAGTAGGGAGGCATTTTTTTGGGTAGTAGGGAGGCATTTTTTTGGGTAGTAGGGAGGCATTTTTTTTGGGTAGTAGGGAGGCATTTTTTTGGGTAATGGGGAGGCATTCTTTTTTATTTTTTTGAGGGATTTTATCTCTCTTATAATCTAATTTTGATGTAGCTTCTACATCTTGGCGAATGCACACCCATCACTATGTGTGTAAAGGGTAAATTAAATGGGTCAATAAATTAATCTGTCACATGTGGCAGAAGTTGTGCCTTTTATTTTTTGGGGGGCCAAATAATTACAGATGTCAAACTATTCTCTTTGTCTCTTTAGGTTCTATTGCTGAATAGGCCTTATCACATATATATATATATATATATATATATATATATATATATATATATATATATATATATATATATATACAGTACTTATTATTCCTATTAATCCATTATCCTTATCCCTATATTTTATATTTTTGGGGGGTTATTTGTTCTTGACTTCATTTCAACACATTGACCTACAACTTTCCCATATTCGAGCACGAATGCCAAGCAATATTTATTTTAAGACTTACAAGATATAACATCAATTCGAACTACTATATTTATTGTCAAGAACTTGAGATTCATTTTTCTCAATGAACACGATTTTCAACTTTGAAACGATATTTAAAATTCAGTTTCCGAGCGATTCTCACCATTTTTACATACATGAAAAGTGCTTAGTTCTAAGGTTTTATTTTCTAGTTTATTCATAAACCCATAAATTTATGAGTTATAAATGTTTTGGGTAGTGTCATTACTCATTTAAGTTTTTCATGCCCGAAACGCTTTGCGTAATAGTGGCTTTAGGCATTGTATGTACTAGCCCTATCTATAAATCAATCATTCTTTGTAATATCTCTCGAATATATGTACCTTACCTAAATAAACATTTATTTATTTATTTTGCGTCTAAATTTTGCACATTATGAAGGCCACAATGACTGTTTTTACAGTAACTACACTTTCACACTAAAATTGAACCATATAAAAATTAATGTTATATGCCATTCTGAGCCTATACTGAATATAATAAAAACTTGTGGAATTTTAAATTAGTTATAGTAATTTGAAAGTGGGACATTTTCAATTTTTTTTTATATAAATTTTTTTTTCTTGTAAGTGTTATGATACAGATTCCTCATGAAAAGTTGAAGCATTTACTATGTAAATTATGCACAAAAAATTGGCGAGATGTTAAAGAAGGTTGAGAAGCTGGGTCTCCCGGCCCCTAAGCTTAGCTATGGGAAGGAAATGTTTTAAACTTATACTACTAACACTATCACAGGTCGCTGGTCCCATGAAAATGGGGTCCAGGCACGAATGGTCTCGTGGGACGGAGACGATTGGGCACGTATCCTTTCACCTAATGCTTCTGTTAACCTAGCAGTGTTATTGGTACCCAGGAGGGCCTCTTTGATAAAACAAACGGGCTACCTGTCCCCGAAACGAGATGAAATCGTAACTCATCACCCACACCACCACCACCCACACCACATCCACACACACACACCACATCCACACACACACACCACATCCACACACACACACACACACCACATCCACACACAACCACACACACACACACACACACACACAACACATGCACACACACACACACACCACATCCACACACACACACACCACATCCACACACACCACATCCACACACACACACACACCACATCCACACACACACACACACCACATCCACACACACCACATCCACACACACACACACACCACATCCACACACACACACACACCACATCCACACACACACCACATCCACACACACCACATCCACACACACACCACATCCACACACACCACATCCACACACACACACACACCACATCCACACACACACACACACCACATCCACACACACACACACACCACATCCACACACACCACATCCACACACACACACACCACATCCCACACACACACACACCACATCCACACACACACACACACCACATCCACACACACACACACACCACATCCACACACACACACACACCACATCCACACACACACACACACCACATCCACACACACACACACACCACATCCACACACACACACACACCACATCCACACACACACACACACCACATCCACACACACACACACACCACATCCACACACACACACACACCACATCCACACACACACACACACCACATCCACACACACACACACACACATCCACACACACACACACACATCCACACACACACACACACCACCACACACCTACAAGGCACGAGAGAGGCCAGACAAGACGCCACAAGGAACTAGTAAACAA
>WNGS01162647.1:3801933-3819298 GCA_020271785.1 Procambarus virginalis | reverse complement strand
GGTGAGGATTCTGTGATGTATTTCTGTGTGCAGGTTTGGGACCAGCCCCTCTAATATTTTCCACGTGTAAATTATTATGTATCTCTCCCGCCTGCGCTCAAGATAAGATTTAGGCTCTTTAGTCGGTCCCAATAGTTTAGATGTTTTACTGAGTGGATTCTAGCAGTAAAGGACCTCTGCACGCTCTCCAGGTCAGCAATTTCTGCAGCTGTGAAAGGGGCTGTCATAGTGCAGCAGTACTCCACTCTAGAGAGCACAAGCGTTTTGAAAAGTGTCATCATCGGCATAGCATCTCTAGTGTGAAAAAGTTCTTGTTATCCAACCTGTCATTTTTCTTGCAGTTTGTGACGGCTACTTTATTGTTTCTTTAAAGGTAAGGTCTTCCGACATGAGTACACCCAGATCCTTTACATTGCCTTTTCGTTCTATGTTATGATTTGCCTGAGTTTTGTACGTGGTTTCTGTTTTTTATATATTTTTATAAGTAACTTGGGTTTCTTCTTTTTCAGGTATGGAAGTATGTGGCGAGACGGTAGGTACCTGCTTGATGGGGTTCTGGGATTGTTCTACTGCCCAAGCCCGGCCCGAGCAGGCTTGACTTGTGAGAGTTTGGTCCACCGGCTGTTGCTTGGAGCAGCCCGCAGCCCACATATACCTGGTTGATGGGGTTCTGAGAGTGTTCTACTGCCAAGCCCGGCCCGAGGCCAGGCTTGACTTGTGAGAGTTTGGTCCACCAGGCTGTTGCTTGGAGCAGCCCGCCGGCCCACATATACCGGTTGATGGGGTTCTGAGAGTTGTTCTACTGCCCAAGCCCGGCCCGAGGCCAGGCTTGACTTGTAAGAGTTTGGTCCACCAGGCTGTTGCTTGGAGCGGCCCGCAGGCCCACACACCCACCACAGCCCGGCTGGTCCAGAACTTCTCTTAGGAAACAATCCAGTTTCCTCTTGAAGATGTCCACGGTTGTTCCGGCAATATTTCTTATGCTCGCTGGAGGACGTGAACAACCGCGGACCTCTGATGTTTATACAGTGTTCTCTGATTGTGCCTATGGCACCTCTGCTCTTCACTGGACCTCTGATGTTTATACAGTGTTCTCTGATTGTGCCTATGGCACCTCTGCTCTTCACTGGACCTCTGATGTTTATACAGGGTTCTCTGATTGTGCCTATGGCACCTCTGCTCTTCACTGGACCTCTGATGTTTATACAGTGTTCTCTGATTGTGCCTATGGCACCCCTGCTCTTCACTGGACCTCTGATGTTTATACAGGGTTCTCTGATTGTGCCTATGGCACCTCTGCTCTTCACTGGTTCTATTCTGCATTTTCTTCCATGTCGTTCACTCCAGTACGTCGTTATTTTACTGTGTACATTGGGACCTGTTCTTCAATTTTTCCAGGTGTATATTATTTGGTATCTCTCTCGTCTCTTTCTAGTGAGTACGTTTGGAGAGCTTTGAGACGATCCCAATAATTTAGGTGCTTTATCTCGTCTATGCGTGCCGTATATGTTCTCTGTATTCCCTCTATTTGCTAGTGCTCCAACATCCACTACGGGCTCACCATAGCCCGTGCTACTTGGAACTTCTTGTTACAGGTAGCGAATCTTTAACAACAACAACATAGTGCTCCAGATAGATAGATAGAGATGGTGTAGAGCGCTGCTGCTCCAGATAGATAGAGATGGTGTAGAGCGCTGCTGCTCCAGATAGATAGAGATGGGTGTAGAGCGCTGCTGCTCCAGATAGAGATGGTGTAGAGCGCTGCTGCTCCAGATAGAGATGGTGTAGAGCGCCGCTGCTCCAGATAGAGATGGTGTAGAGCGCTGCTGCTCCAGATAGAGATGGTGTAGAGCGCTGCTGCTCCAGATAGAGATGGTGTAGAGCGCCGCTGTCTAGATGGTCTGGTGGCCGTGTGTCGGTTGCTCTTGGATGCCATACTGACACCTGCAAGATGGCTGACGCTGCTGACACCTGCTGCTGACATCTGCTGCTGAGGTGGTTGTTGAGCAATGTGCAGTTGAGTGAGCTCACCACACGCGCGTGCAACACCCGACATACTGTCTACCCCCGACCGGTAGGGAGCCGGTCGGCCGAGCGGACAGCACGCTGGACTTGTGATCCTGTGGTCATGGGTTTCGATCCCAGGCGCCGGCGAGAAACAGTGGGCAGCGTTTCTTTCACCCTATGCCTCTGTTACCTGAGTAAAATAGGTACCTGGGTGTTAGTCAGCTGTCACGGGCTGCTTCCTGGGGGGTGGAGGCCTGGTCGAGGACCGGGCCGCGGGGACACTAAAAAAGCCCCGAAATCATCTCAAGATAACCTCCACCGGGGATCGAACCAGAAACTCGGGACTACGAATCCGAAGCGCTGTCCCCTCAGCTGTCAGGCGCCCAGTTCTAATGGGAATAGGAGATAAATGCATTTCTTTTTGATGGAGATCTGGGGCCAGATTCATGAAGCAGTTACGCAAGTACTTACGAACCTGGGGGGGGTGGCAGATTCACGAAGCCGTTACGCAAGTACTTACGAACGTGTCCATCTTTCCTCAATCTTTGACGGCTTTGGTTACATTAAAATGTAACCAAAGCCGTCAAAGATTGAGGAAAGATGGACACGTTCGTAAGTGCTTGCGTAACTGCTTCGTGAATCTGCCCCCCAGGTTCATAAGTGCTCGCGTAACTGCTTCATGAATCTGGCCCCAGGTTCGTAAGTGCTCGCGTAACTGCTTCATGAATCTGGCCCCAGGTTCGTAAGTGCTCGCGTACCAGCTTCGTGAATCTGGCCCAGGTGTTGACCTACAGGAGGCTATGTGGGCCTGCGGGCCGCTCCAAGCAACAGTGTTGGACCAAGTATCCAAGTCTGGCCTGGGGCCGGGCTTGGGGGCAGTACCTGACTCGCGAGACCCTATACAGGTAGGTTCCAGGCTATAATCCACCAGTTTCATACACTGTTCTTCTTTCCTGTTCAGCATTGGTTTTTATGTTCCCACATTCATTGGGAGTGTGGGAGGGTTAGGTTAGGGTCTTGTTATGGAATAGGGAGTGTGGGAGGGTTAGGTTAGGTCGTGTTATTGGATAGTGAGGGTGTGAGAGTAAGGCTAGGGACTTGTTATGGGATAGGGAGGGTGAGAGAGTAAAGCAAGTCACTATTGACGCAAGAATCGTTGACAATTACAGGGAAGGTGGAGGGTCCCTGCTGGTCAGGGGAGGTCTTCTGACAGGGGGGGGGGGCGGTGACCCCCTGCGTCAGCACATGTCCCTTTATGTCCCCTAGGAGGGGAGTAGACCTATGTTGGTCCCCTCCCCTTAAGGGGCAAGCAAGGTCTAAGCCACCATGAGGAACGCAATAGCAACGTCAACTTAAATCTGAAGGGACTCAGCGCTTCGCCCTTGAGTTATGTCTATTAAATCTCACTTTACGTCGCTGCCACTTGAGGCGAGCTTTGTATGGGGGGGGGATTGTTTAACGAATGGTGGCCATGAATGGTGGCCATGAATGGTGGCCATGAATGGTGGCCATGAATGGTGCCAGGGAGGTGTGTACAATGGGTCAATGGTGGCCATGAATGGTGCCAGGGAGGTGTGTACAATGGGTCAATGGTGGCCATGAATGGTGCCAGGGAGGTGTATACAATGGGTGAATGGTGGCCATGAATGGTGGCCATGAATGGTGCCAGGGAGGTGTATACAATGGGTGAATGGTGGCCATGAATGGTGCCAGGGAGGTGTGTACAATGGGTGAATGGTGGCCATGAATGGTGGCCATGAATGGTGCCAGGGAGGTGTGTACAATGGGCGAATGGTGGCCATGAATGGTGGCAGGGAGGTGTGTACAATGGGTGAATGGGGGCCATGAATTGTGGCCATGAATGGAACAGTAGGCCTACCTGTTGTTGGCTCAGAGTACCAGTTGCACCTCTGCTCTTCAACGGGGGTATTCTGCACATCCTGCCATGTCTTCTGGTCTCATGTGATGTTATTTCTGTGTGCAGGTTTGGGACCAGCCCCTCTAATATTTTCCACGTGTAAATTATTATGTATCTCTCCCGCCTGCGCTCAAGAGAATAGTTTAATAGTTTTACATCTAAACTATTGGGACCGACTATTTACTAAATGTAAATATAGACCATATACATTTAGAGCAGCATGCGTGATACAATAGAGGCTAATATTACCTGGTATAATAACATTATCAGTGGGGGTGGGAACTGAAGTAGATGTGGTTTAAGAGAGCTGTTGGTGTTCGGAGGATGCACAGGGTAAATATACCCCACCATTTGTAAGTGCCAGCAACTGCTCCTATTGGTCCATACGAGGCAGCTCCTATTGGTCCACACGAGGCGGCTCCTATTGATCCATACGAGCTAGCTCCTATTGGTCCACACGAGGCAGCTCCTAATGGTCCACACGAGGCAGCTGCTATTGGTCCATACGAGGCAGCTCCTATTGGTCCGTACGAGGCAGCTGCTATTGGTCCGTACGAGGCAGCTCTTATTGGTCCGTACGAGGCAGCTCCTATTGGTCCACAAGAGGCAGCTCCTATTGGTCCATACGAGGCAGCTCCTATTGGCCCATACGAGGCAGCTGCTATTGGTCCATACGAGGCAGCTGCTATTGGCCCACACGAGGCAGCTGCTATTGGTCCACACGAGGCAGCTCCTATTGGCCCACACGAGGCAGCTCCTATTGGTCCACACGAGGCAGCTGCTATTGGTCCACACGAGGCAGCTGCTATTGGTCCACACGAGGCAGCTCCTATTGGCCCACACGAGGCAGCTGCTATTGGCCCACACGAAGCAACCCTCGTATGGGCCAGGTAATCCTCCCTATCCAGGGCTCGAACCCGGACGAAATGTGTCTGTGATGCAGCCCTCCAAACACCGCCACTCACCGCCATGTTGCAAGAGCCATGCTCCGCTGCAGGTCTCGTTTGTAGCTGGCCGTCAGTTGACACTGCAACAATTGATGGATGGCATGGCTGCCAGTTGATGTATCGCCTCATCCTGCTCTGCTTTCTCCTCCACTGATATTAAATTACGTCGTGTTTGTCGTGGGAGGGTACCGGGTGGACCTGGTAACTGCATGGGATTCAATGTTGAGTTGGACTCCATGATCAATAGAACAGGAATAGAAATTCACGTAAGGGAGCGACTAAACAAAGCCAAACCGCCTTAGGAAAATTGAGGAGATTCTGAAGCCTCGGTACAAACATTGAGATCCACCTATGTAAGGCTCTAGTTCGGCTGCATCTAGCGTATCCCCCAGTACCACTACACACCTTAAAGAAGACTAACATGCAGAAACTGTAAGTTGTGTAAAGTAAGGCACTAAAGAGAGCAGCCAAACACCGTCCACCATATGATCAGACAATCCAGGAGCTCCTGAACACAGTCACTAAACATTAGACTGCAGCACCAAGCCATCAGGGTGTGGAACACCGTCCTAATGTTAGAGGACCCAATGTTAGACAGGTTACTCCAAGATGAGACGCCCCGCTCCCACAGCTGGTGGCCCAAGATGAGACGCCCCACTCCCACAGCTGGTGGCCCAAGATGAGACGCCCCACTCCCACAGCTGGTGGCCCAAGATGAGACGCCCCACTCCCACAGCTGGTGGCCCAAGATGAGACGCCCCACTCCCACAGCTGGTGGCCCAAGATGAGACGCCCCGCTCCCACAGCTGGTGGCCCAAGATGAGACGCCCCGCTCCCACAGCTGGTGGCCCAAGATGAGACGCCCCACTCCCACAGCTGGTGGCCCAAGATGAGACGCCCCACTCCCACAGCTGGTGGTCCAAGATGAGACGCCCCGCTCCCACAGCTGGTGGCCCAAGATGAGACGCCCCACTCCCACAGCTGGTGGCCCAAGATGAGACGCCCCGCTCCCACAGCTGGTGGCCCAAGATGAGACGCCCCACTCCCACAGCTGGTGGCCCAAGATGAGACGCCCCACTCCCACAGCTGGTGGCCCAAGATGAGACGCCCCACTCCCACAGCTGGTGGCCCAAGATGAGACGCCCCACTCCCACAGCTGGTGGCCCAAGATGAGACGCCCCACTCCCACAGCTGGTGGCCCAAGATGAGACGCCCCACTCCCACAGCTGGTGGCCCAAGATGAGACGCCCCACTCCCACAGCTGGTGGCCCAAGATGAGACGCCCCGCTCCCACAGCTGGTGGCCCAAGATGAGACGCCCCACTCCCACAGCTGGTGGCCCAAGATGAGACGCCCCACTCCCACAGCTGGTGGCCCAAGATGAGACGCCCCGCTCCCACAGCTGGTGGCCCAAGATGAGACGCCCCGCTCCCACAGCTGGTGGCCCAAGATGAGACGCCCCGCTCCCACAGCTGGTGGCCCAAGATGAGACGCCCCGCTCCCACAGCTGGTGGCCCAAGATGAGACGCCCCGCTCCCACAGCTGGTGGCCCAAGATGAGACGCCCCGCTCCCACAGCTGGTGGCCCAAGATGAGACGCCCCGCTCCCACAGCTGGTGGCCCAAGATGAGACGCCCCGCTCCCACAGCTGGTGGCCCAAGATGAGACGCCCCGCTCCCACAGCTGGTGGCCCAAGATGAGACGCCCCGCTCCCACAGCTGGTGGCCCAAGATGAGACGCCCCACTCCCACAGCTGGTGGCCCAAGATGAGACGCCCCACTCCCACAGCTGGTGGCCCAAGATGAGACGCCCCACTCCCACAGCTGGTGGCCCAAGATGAGACGCCCCACTCCCACAGCTGGTGGCCCAAGATGAGACGCCCCGCTCCCACAGCTGGTGGCCCAAGATGAGACGCCCCGCTCCCACAGCTGGTGGCCCAAGATGAGACGCCCCACTCCCACAGCTGGTGGCCCAAGATGAGACGCCCCACTCCCACAGCTGGTGGCCCAAGATGAGACGCCCCGCTCCCACAGCTGGTGGCCCAAGATGAGACGCCCCGCTCCCACAGCTGGTGGCCCAAGATGAGACGCCCCGCTCCCACAGCTGGTGGCCCAAGATGAGACGCCCCGCTCCCACAGCTGGTGGCCCAAGATGAGACGCCCCGCTCCCACAGCTGGTGGCCCAAGATGAGACGCCCCACTCCCACAGCTGGTGGTCCAAGATGAGACGCCCCCACTCCCAAGCTGGTGGTCCAAGATGAGACGCCCCGCTCCCACAGCTGGTGGCCCAAGATGAGACGCCCCGCTCCCACAGCTGGTGGCCCAAGATGAGACGCCCCGCTCCCACAGCTGGTGGCCCAAGATGAGACGCCCCGCTCCCACAGCTGGTGGCCCAAGATGAGACGCCCCGCTCCCACAGCTGGTGGCCCAAGATGAGACGCCCCGCTCCCACAGCTGGTGGCCCAAGATGAGACGCCCCGCTCCCACAGCTGGTGGCCCAAGATGAGACGCCCCGCTCCCACAGCTGGTGGCCCAAGATGAGACGCCCCACTCCCACAGCTGGTGGCCCAAGATGAGACGCCCCACTCCCACAGCTGGTGGCCCAAGATGAGACGCCCCACTCCCACAGCTGGTGGCCCAAGATGAGACGCCCCACTCCCACAGCTGGTGGCCCAAGATGAGACGCCCCACTCCCACAGCTGGTGGCCCAAGATGAGACGCCCCACTCCCACAGCTGGTGGCCCAAGATGAGACGCCCCACTCCCACAGCTGGTGGCCCAAGATGAGACGCCCCACTCCCACAGCTGGTGGCCCAAGATGAGACGCCCCACTCCCACAGCTGGTGGCCCAAGATGAGACGCCCCGCTCCCACAGCTGGTGGCCCAAGATGAGACGCCCCGCTCCCACAGCTGGTGGCCCAAGATGAGACGCCCCACTCCCACAGCTGGTGGCCCAAGATGAGACGCCCCACTCCCACAGCTGGTGGCCCAAGATGAGACGCCCCGCTCCCACAGCTGGTGGTCCAAGATGAGACGCTCCACTCCCACAGCTGGTGGTCCAAGATGAGACGCCCCGCTCCCACAGCTGGTGGCCCAAGATGAGACGCCCCGCTCCCACAGCTGGTGGCCCAAGATGAGACGCCCCGCTCCCACAGCTGGTTTCCCAAGATGAGACGCCCCGCTCCCACAGCTGGTGGCCCAAGATGAGACGCCCCACTCCCACAGCTGGTGGCCCAAGATGAGACGCCCCGCTCCCACAGCTGGTGGCCCAAGATGAGACGCCCCACTCCCACAGCTGGTGGCCCAAGATGAGACGCCCCGCTCCCACAGCTGGTGGCCCAAGATGAGACGCCCCGCTCCCACAGCTGGTGGCCCAAGATGAGACGCCCCGCTCCCACAGCTGGTTTCCCAAGATGAGACGCCCCGCTCCCACAGCTGGTGGCCCAAGATGAGACGCCCCACTCCCACAGCTGGTGGCCCAAGATGAGACGCCCCGCTCCCACAGCTGGTGGTCCAAGATGAGACGCCCCACTCCCACAGCTGGTGGCCCAAGATGAGACGCCCCACTCCCACAGCTGGTGGCCCAAGATGAGACGCCCCGCTCTCAGAGCTGGTGGCCCAAGATGAGACGCCCCACTCCCACAGCTGGTGGCCCAAGATGGGCCTGCGGGCCGCTCCAAGCAACAGCCTGGTGGACCAAACTCTCACAAGTCAAGCCTGGCCTCGGGCCGGGCTTGGGCAGTAGAACAACTCCCAGAACCCCATCAACCAGGTATATGTGGGCCTGCGGGCCGCTCCAAGCAACAGCCTGGTGGACCAAACTCTCACAAGTCAAGCCTGGCCTCGGGCCGGGCTTGGGCAGTAGAACAACTCCCAGAACCCCATCAACCAGGTATATGTGGGCCTGCGGGCCGCTCCAAGCAACAGCCTGGTGGACCAAACTCTCACAAGTGGAGCCTGGCCTCGGGCCGGGCTTGGGCAGTAGAACAACTCCCAGAACCCCATCAACCAGGTATATGTGGGCCTGCGGGCCGCTCCAAGCAACAGCCTGGTGGACCAAACTCTCACAAGTGGAGCCTGGCCTCGGGCCGGGCTTGGGCAGTAGAACAACTCCCAGAACCCCATCAACCAGAACAAATACTGAACAAATTCTTCCTAATATCTCTGTGGCTCATTTGGGTACTCAGTTTCCACCCGTGCCCGCTAAATAGTTCATTTGTCCACCCTGAAAATTCCTTTGAGAATTTTGTAGGTAGTGATCATGTCTCTCCTAACTGTTGAGTCTTGCAGGAATATGGTGTGTGTGGAGGGCGGGGAACATAATGGTTGTGTCGTGAGGGAGGTGACAGGAAGATATAATTAAAGTGACAGATAAGCAGACCTTGAGGAAAGGCTCCAGATAAGCATAAGAAATGTTGCCGGAACAAGTGTGGACGCCTTCATCAGTCAATTGACAGGCTCTTGCCGGAAGTACCGGGCCAACCGGCTGCCAGCCTGGTCGGCCAAGTTATCACGTCTCAAGCTGGGGCCCAGACCAGGTTAACAACGACGGGCTCACCATAGCCAGTGCTACTTGGAACTTTGCGTTCCAAGTAGCAAATCTTAAACAACAACCACCAGACCAGGCATGTGGAGTAGAACAACTCTGAAACTCACTACTTCATGTATACCCATGTATACACTATGTATACTCCATGTATACCCTATTTATACTCCATGTATACCCTATTTATACTCCATGTATACCCTATGTATACTTCATGTATACTTCATGTATACTTCATGTATACCCCATGTATACTTCATGTATACCCCGTGTATACCTCATGTATACCCCATGTATACTTCATGTATACCCCATGTATACTTCATGTATACCCTATGTATACTTCATGTATACTTCATGTATACCCCATGTATACTTCATGTATACCCCATGTGTACTTCATGTATACCCCATGTGTACTTCATGTATACCCCATGTATACTCCATGTATACCCCATGTATACTCCATGTATACCCCATGTATACTGGTGCCGTGAAGGAAGAGGTTGTGGAAGCCACCTCCATTCACAACTTTAAGACCGGTTTCAAGAAAGAATTCGAAGGTGAGAATAGTTAGATTGCAAGGCATGAGGTAGGTGTGGGAGGCGGGGCACTAGAGCTAGAGCTCGCCTCCCCGTGGTCAGGGTGTGTGTGCTGGCCACACAGGTGTTAGCAATAACGCTGCTGGCCCAGGGAGTTGTTGTTGTTGGCAAGTGGCATGATGATTGTGGCAGTCAGGCTGCCTTGTGTGTGTGTGTGTGTGTGTGTATTGTGGCGGGTGTTGAGGTCCCAGTCTTAGGAGATTGGCCAGCTGGGAGCAGCTGGGCTTGACCCAGCTGGGCATGACACTAGCCAGCTGGGAGCAGCAGCAGCTGGGCATGACTGCCCAGTTGGAAGCAGCTGGGCAGTGTCATGCCCAGCTGCTGCTGCTCCCAGCTGGGCAGTAGCATACCCAGCTGCTGCAGCTCCCAGCTGGGCAGTAGCATACCCAGCTGCTGCAGCTCCCAGCTGGGCAGTAGCATACCCAGCTGCTGCAGCTCCCAGCTGGGCAGTAGCATACCCAGCTGCTGCAGCTCCCAGCTGGCCACTGTCATGCCCAGCTGGAAGCAACAACAGGTGGTCCATGACACCGGTGTTAAAGGTAAGTATGAGGTCATTATGACCGGTGAGGTCTTCACAAGGAACTACAGGACAGTGTTGGTGTGGTTAGTGTGTTGTGGCTACGGCCTCCTCGCTGCTGGTGTTATGACTGGGGCTCTAACCCTCGGCTCTGGCAGCACGGCGTTCCGGGGGTGGCAGTCTGGCCTCCGCCTGCATCACCAACCACAGCCTGGCCTCACGTAGTACAAGAACTCCCAGAACTCCCTCCAGGTATACGCTAGGTATCTATATTGGTCATTGATCAGAGTTGCTGTTGTGTCGCTCCTGTATTGATTGATGAAGATTAAGCCAGCCAGGAGGTGGCACGGGCATGAATAGCCCGTAAGTGGTCGCGAATGTACACTTCCGAGGGTATTTTATGGGCGAACCGGGAGCTAAGGTCCGGCTACCAAGTAAGATAGCCTCCAGGCTCTCTACCTCAAATCTAGACAGCGGCTTGTCTGAAGAACACACCTAGCTAACCGTCAGCAGATATGGGCTTAGCAGAAGGCAAGGTCACCTGACCTGACCCCTTAATTGCTAAGGTCAACCCGACCCCTTCAAATATCCTGTCTGACTGACTCTTTCTATGTCAATATCAAAACTAAAAGCACGTTTATCTTGCTACATCGGTATGCTCCACGTATGCTCCATGCATGCTGCAAGTATGCTGCAAGCTAGACTCTGACGCTAGACGCAGATATGGTGAAATAATCAATGATGGAGTCAGAGCTTGTCTCCAGTGGATTCCTTCCCATATTGGTCTCCGAATGCATGATAGAACTGATGAGTTGGCCAAGACTTTTGCTCGTAAAGAGGGAATTGATTACCATCTTGGACTGCCTCTGAGCAGCCTGAGGGCAGCAATATTCCAGGAACATCATCAAAATCTCGTAGACTTGAGGCAAAGTGAAATTCACACCAGTTGCTCCATCTATCATCATTCTATTATGCAGGAAGAACCGCACGTCTATGGGTCATCCAATAATGTTAGCAGACTTCTAGATGTTACCACTGCTAGGCTTAGGCTCGGCTACAAGTACCTCTGGCAGTTTGTAATATCTGCTGATGTAGATTTGACTAAATGTAAACTGTCAGCTGAACTATTCGCATACTTTGCGTCATTATATATTGGAATGTGACAAAATCGCGGAATTCAGAGATGACGCCATCAATGGAGTCCAAGAAATGTGTAAGTACTTCATTCATAATGATATACTGCCAGGAATCTTAGCAAAGTATCCTAAATTTGCTTAATGTTGGTAATGCATGCACATGACCGCAAAGCTGCCGCCCAGTTGGGTGGGTGTGGAGCACATGACTGTAAAGCTGCCGCCCAGTTGGGTGGGTGTGGAGCACATGACTGTAAAGCTGCCGTCCAGTTGGGTGAGTGTGGAGCACATGACTGTAAAGCTGCCGCCCAGTTGGGTGGGTGTGTAGCACATGACTGTAAAGCTGCCACCCAGTTGGGTGGGTGTGGAGCACATGACTGTAAAGCTGCCGCCCAGTTGGGTGGGTGTGGAGCACATGACTGTAAAGCTGCCGCCCAGTTGGGTGAGTGTGGAGCACATGACTGTAAAGCTGCCGCCCAGTTGGGTGGGTGTGGAGCACATGACCGCAAAGCTGCCGCCCAGTTGGGTGGGTGTGGAGCACATGACTGTAAAGCTGCCGTCCAGTTGGGTGGGTGTGGAGCACATGACTGTAAAGCTGCCGCCCAGTTGGGTGGGTGGGTATGTAGCACATGACTGTAAAGCTGCCGCCCAGTTGGGTGGGTGTGGAGCACATGACTGTAAAGCTGCCGCCCAGTTGGGTGGGTGTGGAGCACATGACTGTAAAGCTGCCGCCCAGTTGGGTGGGTGTGGAGCACATGACTGTAAAGCTGCCGCCCAGTTGGGTGGGTGTGGAGCACATGACCGCAAAGCTGCCGCCCAGTTGGGTGGGTGTGGAGCACATGACTGTAAAGCTGCTGCCCAGTTGGGTGGGTGTGGAGCACATGACTGTAAAGCTGCCGCCCAGTTGGGTGGGTATGGAGCAAGACAAGTAACTGTGTGACTCACTATAGATGTAAAGTGCCTTGTATAGTGACTGTTGTGAGCCTCTTGTTGAATAACTTGATATTAAAAGAATATGGATGTGTATATATACTTGTATAAATGATATATATATGTACATGTACATATAACATTAATAATTGTGTAACTAGCGTCAAAAGATTGTCACTTGCTGAGCTAAACGAACTATAGGCTTCAGCTCCTGAACCAATTATGTCCCTCTGTAACCCTATCCTCCACCGCCCAAGGGATGGGTATGGGGTGCATAATAAAGAAATATATGAGTTGGCGTAATAGTGGCTTTAGGCATTGTATGTACTAGCTCTCTCTATAAATCCAGCAATTTTTGTATCTCGCCTTGTATCTATGTACTTTACCTAAATAAACATTTGATTTAAAGTCCCGGACACAGTCGCACGTGTTCGCTGTGTTTGTAAACAAAAGATTGTGATTTGATTTAAAGTCTGGGACACAGTCGCACGTGTTCGCTGTGTTTGTAAACAAAAGAAAGATTATGATTTGATTTAAAGTCTGGGACACAGTCGCACGTGTTCGCTGTGTTTGTAAACAAAAGAAAGATTATGATTTGATTTAAAGTCTGGGACACAGTCGCACGTGTTCGCTGTGTTTGTAAACAAAAGAAAGATTATGATTTGATTTAAAGTCTGGGACACAGTCGCACGTGTTCGCTGTGTTTGTAAACAAAAGAGAGGCTGTGGGCGGTTAGCGCCCGGTACCAGCCTCTCTCACCGTTCTAGAGGGTAGCTAAATAGGAGTATAAGATAGATTAATCGTATACGCGAGAAATATAGTGTGATAGTCAGATTAATTAGGATTAATCTTATTCTACTGAATTATTCTACCTAGGATTCAAGCCAAGAATCCTGCTTCACAGGATTCAGTAGATTTATGATTGGGTACAGATGTAGGATTCAGTAGATCTATGATTTGAGACAGATGTAGGATTCTGATTGTATTATACAACATATATATGATTTTGATGTAGGATTTAGTAGACAATACATTTCTTAGATTATAATAATTTATTTTGCACATATACCAGTATATATATATATATATATATATATATATATATATATATATATATATATATATATATATATATATAATATCCCGAACTCGTCCTGTTTCCATAGTACTTATAACTATATGCACAATAGTACATATGTTGACTTACTGAACAGTTTAGATAGTAGGGTTTGGTACTATTCGCTTCATAATGTGGAGAACATAGAGCTAGCCACCACTTACATATTCCTAGGTTCAGTATAGCACATATATGTGTTAGGACGGAGATGGTGCGTGTTAGGTCTAGGATGGTTAGGTTAGGGTTTATCAGCAACATAAATTCAAAACCAGTTTTCCAGTTTGTCCAAATTAAACAGTACTGATTTGTACTTTCTGATTGTCCATTACGTCAAGGGGTTATCTTGATGCTTTCGGGGCTGTAGTGTCCCCGCGGCCCAGTCCTCGACCAGGCCTCCACCCCCAGGAAGCAGCCCGTGACAGCTGACTAGCTCCCAGGTACCTATTTTACTGCTAGGTAACAAGGGCATCAGGGTGAAAGAAACTCTGCCCATTGTTTCTCGCCGGCGCCCGGGCTCGAACCCTGGACCACAGGATCACGCGTCCAGTGTTCTGTCCGCTCAGCCGCCGGCTCCCTCAGTGGTGGGGTGGGGTAGATGGTGTTCCAGCAGGTTATTGCGTGATGTAGTCTGCATCGAACCAGTGTGAGAGAGAGCAGCTGCTCCCAGCATCAACAAGCAGGACTGGAGATAAATCTTGCTAATACAAGAGGTGGTGGCAGGATAAGTGTCTCTTGAGCCAAGTGCCTCCACACACGCACTTCCTTAAGTCACACTTTAGGGGGCGTGTGGCTGGCCAGTGGTGGCTGACACACCCTGGGGACTGTCTGTGGCCAGTGGTGGCTGACACACCCTGAGGGCTGTCTGTGGCCAGTGGTGGCTGACACACCCTGGGGGCTGTCTGTGGCCAGTGGTGGCTGACACACCCTGGGGACTGTCTGTGGCCAGTGGTGGCTGACACACCCTGGGGACTGTCTGTGGCCAGTGGTGGCTGACACACCCTGGGGACTGTCTGTGGCCAGTGGTGGCTGACACACCCTGGGGACTGTCTGTGGCCAGTGGTGGCTGACACACCCTGGGGACTGTCTGTGGCCAGTGGTGGCTGACACACCCTGGGGGCTGTCTGTGGCCAGTGGTGGCTGACACACCCTGGGGACTGTCTGTGGCCAGTGGTGGCTGACACACCCTGGGGACTGTCTGTGGCCAGTGGTGGCTGACACACCCTGGGGACTGTCTGTGGCCAGTGGTGGCTGACACACCCTGGGGGCTGTCTGTGGTCAGTGGTGGCTGACACACCCTGGGGGCTGTCTGTGGCCAGTGGTGGCTGACACACCCTGGGGACTGTCTGTGGCCAGTGGTGGCTGACACACCCTGGGGACTGTCTGTGGCCAGTGGTGGCTGACACACCCTGGGGACTGTCTGTGGTCAGTGGTGGCTGACACACCCTGGGGACTGTCTGTGGCCAGTGGTGCCAGAGGTTTTTTTTTTATTTTTTATTATTATTATTATTTTCTACCACAGACGTAGCCAGGCATTTACAATGCTAACCAGCATATATACATTTTCTTCTGTCCTCCATGGACAGGGTTAGAGATGTGTTAAACATATAGTTCAAGGGTTTATTGAACAATCAACCACTGAAGGTGATTTATTGCTTTTAAAATGCTAAGCTAACCTATATACGTAAATACATAGATACACAGATTTACGTATGCCTTACATAAAGTGTTCGATGTGTCTTCTACACAGTGTCATTAATGTACATTTACAAAGGTGAAATGCAATTCTGATCAGCTTCCATATATACTTTATACACATACATATACATACATATACATATATACATACATGTATACATACATATATACACACACACATGCATTCACATACATTTGTCTCTTTTACTCTGACAAGGTGAGATAGCTGACAGAGAAACTAGTGTGCAATTAAGCACTTAATCACTGAAGGTGATTAAGGTGCTTTTACAAGTTCAGGTTATATAGTTACATCACATACATACATTGTATAATTGATACATTGGTGCCAGAGTGTGTCACAAGATGGTACAGTGTCAAGTGAGGCAGGGGTGCCAGAGGGGTGAGAGCGGGGGTGCCAGAGGGTGCCACAAGATGGTACAGTGTCAAGTGAGGCAGGGGTGCCAGAGGGTGCCACAAGATGGTACAGTGTCAAGTGAGGCAGCATCTTTACCGTCGCTGCCAAGGAATCTCTACCATCTTGAAGGTCGGATTCACCGTTGTCTCAGACGCTAGTGAGCATCTTAATCACCGTGAACCGTTAGTAACTTGTCACTACAAGTTAGTCTTAACTTGTAGTTACATCCTCCACGACAGCGGAAAGATACACAGGTTTCGTAAGTTCATTAAGCAAGCTCCACTGTTGTACCGTACAGGGTGAGCATAGAAAATTGACTGATTAAGCTTATCAGCTTCTATGGACAGTTGTAGTGACGATTAGAATTCAAATCTGAAGAGACTGAATGTCTGTCGGCGACTTCAGCCTCTCCTCCCTCTCTCCCTTTCTCTGTCTTATTGTCTCTGTGTCTCTCTCCCTCCCTCTCTCTCCCTCCTCTCTCTCTCTCTCCCTCTGTCTCCCCTGTGTGATGGCTAAGTATCTACCGCCAGGAGGGTCGACTCCCCCCCCCCTGAGTGCCTGAGGCGGCACCTGTGAGGCACTAGACATGAGTTACTGAGTGCCACTCACCACCTGTGGCTCTCCTCAGACCACCTGCCACACTGCCCCCCCCCCTCATACACCTGTCACACCCCTGCCAGGTGTGTCTTGACCACCCCCCTGCCAGGTGTGTCTTGACCACCCCCTGCCAGGTGTGTCTTGACCACCCCCCTGCCAGGTGTGTCTTGACCACCCCCCTGCCAGGTGTGTCTTGACCAGTCGTAATAAGGAAAGTTTCCATGAGCACCAACCTGCTGCCAAACTGAAATTTTGTACTTTTATCATCCCAAATGGTCTTAATATACAAGTTTCTACATTCTTGTACAACCTTGATTATCTTGAGGTTATCTTGAGATGATTTCGGGGCTTTAGTGTCCCCGCGGCCCGGTCCTCGACCAGGCCTCCATCCCCAGGAAGCAGCCTGTGACAGCTGACTAACACCCAGGTACCTATTTTACTGCTAGGTAACAGGGGCATAGGGTGAAAGAAACTGTCCATTGTTTCTCTCCGGCGCCCGGGATCGAACCCGGGATCACGCGTCCAGTGTTCTGTCCGCATAGCGTTTTGGCCAGGTCCTTAATGCTAATGTTCCCTGGAACACGACCCGTTAAATTGATTTACAACCAGGTGCCCATTTACTGCTGGGTGAGCAGAGGCTACAGTTAAGGACTGGCGCCCAGTCAATCCTCCCCGGCCAGGATACGAACCCAGACCAAAGCGCTTGCGAAGCGCCAGGCGAGTGTCTTACCACTACGCCACGGGGTCTATAAATGGGGGTGGTGGGAGCAGACTTCCTTCCCTTAGAATGGGTAAGGCATCTCCCCTTCCCTTAGAATGGGTAAGGCATCTCCCCTTCCCTTAGAATGGGTAAGGCATCTCCCCTTCCCTTAGAATGGGTAAGGCATCTCCCCTTCCCTTAGAATGGGTAAGGCATCTCCCCTTAGAATGGGTAAGGCATCTCCC
>WNGS01162647.1:3728451-3766069 GCA_020271785.1 Procambarus virginalis | reverse complement strand
TGAGATGATTTACGGGGCTTAGCGTCCCCGCGGCCCGGTCCTTGACCACACATGAATGCATCACAAATTTTTCTGGTTGGACACCAATCAGGAAAATTGCTAGGTACACCAGACAGACAAGATCTAGGACATTCATGTGAAAGGGTGGACTGGAAGAAAAAGAACCAAACTTGATATGGAAGAATATACCCTAGGGTCAAAGTCCAATGAAGAGACCAGGAATAACCCGACACCCAGTGACAAGATGGGGAACGCAACCAACCCAGAATTCAACCAAGATGCAATGGCCGTAAAGCGCCATAACCCAGAAAACCTCATGCAATGTGGGACCAAGAGCAGGCTTCAAGAAACTAGTCCCAATGCAAGTCTTACTCGATCAACAATCAGGAGCAGGACCAGAACAAATAGGCAAGACTCCAGCTCATGCCACTCAAGCGTATGGGTACGGTAAAATCTGAGCCAGACCATAAGAAGAATGGGTGGTCTGCAAGCCAGAAAAGCAAGGATCTGTAACATGACAGGGATGATCCCCCACCGGAGTTTAAAAAGCCCCAACAGAAGAAATCGGAGATCAGGACAGACTGAAAAGCACCTAGGCACAAAGCTCGGGCTCCTCCCCAGACCCAAAAGCCTGAAGACCCCCCAGGGCAGAGCCAAGTTTCACACCTGATGCCTGATCAGATATGAAGGCATCACACACTAAGGATCCAAAGCCAATTACACCCACAAGGGAAACAGTAGGATATGGATCCCAAGCAGGGAGCAACGGCTTAACTGTCTCCACTGCTGTTATGGAAAGGGCAATCCCAGAGAAGGCCGAGCTACACCCACAGTTAATTGTAGCCTAGATTTCTAAACCCTCTGATGTCCTGGAGCCCAGAGCATGAGGTGGTAGTGTTCAAGAGGGCCATTGAACCATGTCAGATGGACAGGGGCAGGAGATGGTAGGAAGGAAAGGTTGAACATACAATCAGTAGAATTCATCAACCACTCCAACTCAGAACAAAAATGGGTCAATTCCAATACAACCACTCGAGCACCTAGCCGTAAACAACAAAAACGGGCAAACCAGCCTGAAGTGACCGGCTGCCTGTTAAGCATCATCATTACAAACAAAGAAAATCAATAGATGGAGGATCTAGCTAAAATAGAAACCCTTGCAAACCTAAATGTCAAAATGTCACACCCTTCTGCCTCAACAGGCAGCATTGCAGACAGTACAAATGAACATCGGCATGTAACAAAACTAATGGACATCCCTCAAACTTATAAGAAGCGAGTAAAATAACACAATAAAATAACAACATACTGGAGTGAAGATATGGAAGAAAATGCAGAACAGAACCAGTGAAGAGCAGAGGTGCCATAGGCACAATCAGAGAACACTATAAACATCAGAGGTCCGCGGCTGTTCAACGTCCTCCCAGCGACTATAAGAAATATTGGCGGAACAACCGTGGACATCTTCAAGAGAAAACTAGACTGTTTTCTTCAAGGAGTGCCGGACCAACCGGGCTGTGGTGGGTATGTGGGCCTGCGGGCCGCTCCAAGCAACAGCCTGGTGGACCAAACTCTCAAAAGTCAAGCCTGGCCTCGGGCCGGGCTTGGGCAGTAGAACAACTCCCAGAACCCCATCAAGCAGGTAAGCAGGAGTGCTGCTCAGTGGGCTGATCAATGATGATCCACACTATCTGTGGGATTTACCATGGCCTGAAACAAAAGACCAAACAGGACATCCAGGAACTACGGATACTTGCCAAAAGAAACCAACACCGAACACAACCCTCAAGAAAAACTTGGATATGCAGGGTGTCAGCAGTGTTCCACATGTACAGTCATGTGAACCTTGTGCACCCCTTAACCAATGAACCACAGGATGCCTCCAACCTCAAGAGCCTCACAAACGAGTCAAAGATGCTTGCACTACTTGGGGAAGAGACACCGTCCACAAGAGGCCGGCCTCTATGGGGCAAACACCTAAGCCCCTAGGTAAGTAACCCCTGTCAGGACACTGGAAACATCAGCGAGCACCTAGGGAAGGACAGCCCTAAGCACATGCAGGTCAACGTGAACAGGTTCCCAAAGGGGCATAAGTGAGGCTTGAGAACACTTGCACGTGAAGCAAATACTAAAGAATGAAACAATACACAAACATAAGGCCCCTGCAGGACACCAATACTAAAGAATGAAACAATACACAAACACAAGGCCCCTGCAGGACACCGATACTAAAGAATGAAACAATACACAAACACAAGGCCCCTGCAGGACACCGTACACAGGATGACCAAAACTTCTCTAGAAAATCAGGGATCAGAAGAGCTGTCAATTAATGGAGTGGTCAAATAAATCTGACACCAAGTGAACGACTGAGGATTGTTGACAGGGAAGTCCCGAAATCATTGAGATAATCTCAAGGTATCACGCCTCTCTCACTCACCGCCATGTCCACTTTGGTTCTAACATCTTCTATGATATCTTCCTTAACATTAATAAAAATACAGTACCTATAAAATCAATACCCAATAAATTAAATACTTAAACCAGATTTAGAAATGCCTCAAAGAAAACGGCTTTCAGTTTGTGAAATACGTTTATTTCACAAACGTACTAATAGGCCTTAAACTATTAGAACCTGCGGCAAGAGTTTAAAAACATTATAGTTGCCATGGAACTTTCTCTCTCTCCACACAACCTACACACACACACACACACACACACACTTTTGGGGATAAAGTATGCAATGCGTTATAATCTGGAAGAAAATATGATGGTCGATGCAATTGAAAAACCTGACTTTAGGAGAGGACATTATGGCAACCTTAGAAAATTTTTTAGGGAGTATAATTGGACAGACTTGTTGCTAGGCAAGGAAGTGAATGAGATGTATGTCAAGTTTTGTGAAATATATGATAAAGGTACAAAAAAATTTATACCAAAACAGAGAAGCAGAACTAGGAAACAGGATTGGTTCGACAGAAAGTGCGAGAGGGCCAGAGACCAAAAGACACAAAAATGGAATCAATACAGGAAGAGGCCAAACCCCCAATCATACCAGCGATACAAAGATGCGAGAAACAACTACACGGCAGTGAGGAGAGAGGCAGAAAGAAATTTTGAAAAAGGGATTGCAGACAAATGTAAAACAGAACCAGGTCTATTCTATAAATTCATAAACAACAAATTGCAGGTAAAGGATAATATTCAGAGGTTGAAAATGGGAAATAGATTCACGGAAAATGAAAAGGAAATGTGTGAAACATTAAACGAAAAGTTCCAAAGTGTGTTTGTACAAAATGAAATCTTCAGGGAACCAGATACAATAAGAATTCCAGAGAACAACATAGAGCACATAGAGGTGTCTAGAGACGAAGTGGAAAAAATGCTCAAAGAGCTAAATAAGAACAAAGCAGTTGGTCCAGATGGAGTTTCACCATGGGTTCTGAGAGAATGTGCACCTGAGCTCAGCATCCCTCTTCAACTGATCTTTCAGGCATCCCTGTTTACAGGAGTTGTAGCTGATGTGTGGAAAAAGGCTAACATAGTTCCAATTTACAAGAGTGGAAGCAGGGAAGACCCCCTTAATTATAGACCGGTATCATTGACAAGTGTAATAGTCAAAATATTGGAAAAAATAATTAAAACTAAATGGGTAGCACACCTGGAGAGAAATGATATAATATCAGACAGACAGTATGGTTTTCGATCTGGTAGATCCTGTGTATCGAATTTACTCAGTTTTATGATCGAGCAACAGAGATATTACAGGAAAGAGATGGTTGGGCTGACTGCATCTATCTGGACCTAAAAAAGGCTTTCGACAGAGTTCCACATAAGAGGTTGTTCTGGAAACTGGAAAATATTGGAGGAGTGACAGGTACGCTTCTAACATGGATGAAAAACTTTCTGACTGATAGAAAAATGAGGGCTGTGATCAGAGGCAATGTATCGGACTGGAGAAATGTCACAAGTGGAGTACCACAGGGTTCAGTTCTTGCACCAGTGATGTTTATTGTCTACATAAATGATCTACCAGTTGGTATACAGAATTATATGAACATGTTTGCTGATGATGCTAAGATAATAGGAAGGATAAGAAATTTAGATGATTGTCATGCCCTTCAAGAAGACCTGGATAAAATAAGTATATGGAGCACCACTTGGCAAATGGAATTTAATGTTAATAAATGTCATGTTATGGAATGTGGAATAGGAGAACATAGACCCCACACAACCTATATATTATGTGAGAAATCTTTAAAGAACTCTGATAAAGAAAGAGATCTAGGGGTGGTTCTAGATAGAAAACTATCACCTGAAGACCACATAAAGAATATTGTGCAAGGAGCCTATGCTATGCTTTCTAACTTCAGAATTGCTTTTAAATACATGGATGGGGATATACTAAAGAAATTGTTCATGACTTTTGTTAGGCCAAAGCTAGAATATGCAGCTGTTGTTTGGTGCCCATATCTTAAGAAGCACATCAACAAACTGGAAAAGGTGCAAAGACATGCTACTAAGTGGCTCCCAGAACTGAAGGGTAAGAGCTACGAGGAAAGGTTAGAAGCATTAAATATGCCAAAACTAGAAGACAGAAGAAAAAGAGGTGATATGATCACTACATACAAAATAGTAACAGGAATTGATAAAATCGACAGGAAAGATTTCCTGAGACCTGGAGCTTCAAGAACAAGAGGTCATAGATATAAACTGGCTAAACACAGATGCCGAAGAAATATAAGAAAATTCACTTTTGCAAACAGAGTGGTAGACGGTTGGAACAAGTTGGGGGAGAAGGTGGTGGAGGCCAAGACCGTCAGTAGTTTCAAAGCGTTATATGACAAAGAGTGCTGGGAAGACGGGACACCACGAGCGTAGCTCTCATCCTGTAACTACACTTAGGTAATTACACTTAGGTAATTACACACACACACAGTTCATAAGTGGATTATCCAAAATCCTATTCTAACAATTATGAATAAAGAATCAATAATCTGCATTGCCACTTTTGTTGCTCGTTTTTTTTCTTTAACCCACAAGACACCAAAGACGAAAACTGTTTCAGAACCAGTAATGTGGAGGAACCAGTAGTGTGGAGGAACCAGTAGCAGCCTTTACCTTATTTTAATCTTAACTGAGGACGGGTTCAGATCATTCATTACCAATTTCCAATCACAAAACTCGGGTGTAGTTATTTAAAAATACAAATGAGACAAAATTTGGGTTATTTATCAACAAAATTATCCAGCAGCTTTACACATTGTTTCCCGTGACCATTTATTTTCTTTTAAACTTTTGTATTAAGCTTGAAATCCAAGGTTTATTACTACAGTATAACTTAAAGTTGCATCTTTTATCAAAGTTGTAGTAACCACGACAACAGTTCTGTTGAACTGATGACTATGCATTTTTTTATAAAACTTTTAACATAGCCATAGTGACAGCCTGTTCAACTAGGCTATTGGTGCTTGCAGTCCTCAAGCCAATAGCCATCATAGCCTGGTATATCAGCATTGCACCATTTAATTTCTTCTTAATACCAGCAACATACTAATGTCTACCCCACTATATTTGGCCAGGTTTATATTTTGCACCGGTGGCCGAGCAGACAGAACACTAGACGCGTGATCCTGGGTGTCCCGGGATTGATCCCGGGCGCCGGCGAGAAACAATGGGCAGAGTTTCTTTCACCCTGATGCCCCTGTTATCTAGCAGTAAATAGGTACTTGTGGAGGAAGCTGTCATGGGCTGCTTCCTGGGGGTGGAGGCCTAGCCGAGGACCGGGCCACGGGGACACTAAGCCCCAAAATCATCTCAAGATAGCATACTGTAGTATAACCTTAGTTGTTATTCTCGTGTGCACATTAACAACCCAACATTCAAACATGAGATCTCTCTCGTGTCATCAGAAGTATGGCAAGACTGCTGTGAAGAGATACCTGTAATGTCAAGGATTAGCAGACTGTGCAAAGAGTAACATGTCTGTACATTTTACAGCCTTGAAAGATGAGGCGACCGGTGCTGAACGAGAGTACAAGCCCATGATAACTCTAGTGACACTTTCTGACCATTGTATAGGTTCTTATCTGCACTTTCCTTGTTGCATTGTATCTTGTCAGCCCAACCATTAACTGACTTGACTTATTTCAAGTGATATCGTGGAGGCAGGAAAGTCATAAGCATTACACAATTACTACTACAATTTTTGTATCAAATAGTTATACTGTCACTCTTTGTACCAGGGTAACTGATAGCAAGTATAGTAAGAAGCACCTAAAATATTTCCAATTTATACATTTTTAAAAATGTTGTGCTAAATTATCGATGAAATGTTAACTGAACAATCAGTTAACAAAATGTTATCACTTTCGAGAGGAATTCATCGGTTAGTTACTTTTTGGTGAAAGGTAAATTATAAATATGGACAAAAGCTTTCAGTTACACAGAACAAAGAATATTCCAAACTTATTTCATAATGCTCAGTATTACAGTTTAATACCACCTTTCNATATGGCAGCAACATTGTTTTTCCTAATACTGTACATGATATCCTTTAAAAAATGCTAACAGAAGGCACGTTCAGTAGAGAACTCCATCACATCAACCTTGATACACTGAAGAGACAGTTATAAAGTTTATTTTTGTCTTATTTAAATACTTTCCCTGACATTTTGAGCCACAGTGCTACTAATACATTTGTACTGCCAAACATCGCTCAACCTCTGTTGTCCCTTGCTGGTATCCATCCAGTCATTGCGAATGTGAGCAAAGTACACATATAGCTCATGCTAGTTACGCTCCGGTAGTGTCTTGCTCTTTTGCCAGATTTTCATTCACCTTCTCTGAAAGAGAAATAAATGTGTTGTGGTTAGGTTCTATAACAAAGCAATGCTTCAGACCTAACACACCAGAAATAAAATTGAAGTTTACATTTATTAACATCAACTCTTCACATTTTGGTCTGTCACATCAGCAACTGTAGTTACAGGAGAACCATCATAATTGGTATCAACAAGAGGGATCTTGATGAGGTGCCTCAAACATGATCTGTAAGGACTGATAAAATGTGATAAACATTTTCAAGTGGATGAGCACTGCCTCAGACTGCAGAGCTGGAAAACCTGCCTAAAAGAAGTTTTGAAATTTAAGGGCAGATTATTCCTGCCTCCTGTAGTGTGTCAAATTCAGTGCAGGCTACTGCCAATCATTCCCGGGGCAGGCGACGGGCCTGGTGATGGTAGGAGGTCCCATTGCACTAATGTGATGCGTAATATGTTGTACTTCTAGTCGAGGGCTTGTGGGTTGAGGTACAGCTTTGAATTCATCCAGAAGAGCTTGAAGTTCAATAGATGTGGCTGGAGTGATGCTGGTAACTTGTGTTGAGACACTAGGAGCAGCTTAAGTACTGCACCTGCAGGATCCACAATGAGGCACTTGTGTCGCAGGAAATCCCATGGGAAAAGGTTGTTCCAAATCCACAAGGAGGAATATCCATGGAAAGTGACGCAGAGAAGCAAAATCGAGAACCAGGGTGCAGGTCCCATACATGCGGTCAGATGTACCATTGGTGGTGCACAAGTCCAAACAAGAAGTGCAGGGGAGGAGGGGAAGGTAATACATTACATGCTGCATCTTTTTTTTAATGAGTATAATTGGACAGACTTGTAGGAAGATGGCAAGGAAGTAAATGAGATGTATGCCAAATTTTGTGAAATACTGTACCTGTATACGATGAAGGCACATAAACATTCATACCAAAACATAGATGAAGACCTAGGAAACAGGATTGATTCAACAGAAATTACGAGAGGGCCAAAGACCAAAACACACAAATATGGAATCAATATAGGAGGAGGACAAACCCCCAAACATATCAGCGATACAAAGATGCGAGAAACAACTACACGGCAGTGAGGAGAAAGGCAGATAATTTTTTTGAAAAAGGGATTGCAGACAAATGTAAAACAGAACCTGGCCTTTTCTATAAATTCATAAACAATAAATTGCAGGTAAAGGATAATATTCAGAGGTTGAAAATGGGAAACAGATTCACGGAAAATGATTAGAAAATGTGTAAAACATTAAACGAAAAGTTCCAAGGAGTGTTTGTACAAAATGAAATCTTCAGGGAACCAGACACAATAAGAATTCCAGAGAATTACATTCAGCACATAGAGGTGGCTAGAGACAAATTGGAAAAACTGCAAGGAGCTAAGTAAGAACAAAGCAGTTGGCCCAGATGGAGTTTCACCACGAGTTCTGAGAGAATGTGCACCCGAACTCAGCATTCCAATTCAACTGATTTTTCAGGCATCCCTGTGTACTGGAGTCATAGTAGATGTTTGGAAAAAGGCTAACATGGTTCCAATCTACAAAAGTGGCAGCAGGGAAGATCCCCCTCAATTATAGACCTATATCGCTGACAAGTGTAATAGTAAAAATATTGGAAAAATAATTAAAACTAAACGGGTACAAAACGATATAACATCAGGCTGTCAGTATGGTTTTCGCTGTGAAAGATCCTGTGTAACGAATTTACTCAGTCTCTATGATTGAGCCACAGAGATTTTACAGGAAAGAGAAGGTTGGGTTGACTGCATCTATCTGGAGCTAAAAAAAAAAAAAGACTTAACAGAGTTCCACATAGGTTGTTCTGGAAACTGGAACATATTGGACAGGTAAGCTGCTAACATGGATGAAAAAATTTCTAATAGGAAAATGAGGGCAGTGATCAGAGGCAATGTATCGGACTGGAGGAATGTCACAAGTGGAGTACCACAGCGTTAAGTTATTGCCCGGTAATGTTCATTGTCTACATAAACAGTCCACCAGATGTAATACAGAATTATATGAACATGTTTGCTGATGATGCTAAGATAATAGGAATGATAAGTAACTTAGATGATTGTCATGCCTTTCAAGAAGACTTGGATAAAGTAAGTAATTGGAGCACTACTTAGCAAATGGAATTTAATGTAAATAGATGCCATGTTATGGAATGTGGAATAAATGAGTAGTTAGTAAATGGAATGCACTAGGAAGTGATGTGGTGAAGGCTGACTCCATACACAGTTTCAAATGTAGGTATGATAAAGCCCAGTAGGCTCAGGATTCTGTACATCAGTTGATTGACGGTTGAGAAACGGGACCAAAGAGCCAGAGCTCAACCCCCGCAAGCACAATTATGCGAGTTCAATTAGGTAGGTGAGGGTAGGCCTCACCGCAATTGAGGCAGCGAGCCTGGGGAGAAGTGCACTCCGACTTTGAGTGACCTTCGCCTCCACACATGTGACAGAGAGAGACAGTACCGGAGCATCAGAGGGCACCATGCCCAAACCTCCAGCGCTTATTACAGAGCTGAGGAGAGGGAATGTACTCCAAGACGGAGCATCTGGCACCAGCAAGAATGACAGGGTGGAAGGGTCCTACCATCAAAGGTAATCTTCACAACCCGGAGGGGCAGATGGAGACGACCACGAGGGGGACGAGTAAACATGTCCACCTGGAGGAATTTGACCTCACCAGTGATGAGGTCAAAAGGTGTCTGCTGGAGCTGGACGTGACAAAGGCTGTTGGGCCTGACAGAATCTCACCATGGATACTAAAGGAAGGTGCAGAAGTACTAAGTGTGCCACTCTCTATGGTGTATAACAGGTCACTGGAAACAGGAGACTTACCAGAAAGTTGGAAGACAGCTAACGTGGTCCCAATATACAAAAAGGGTGACAGGCAAGAGGCACTGAATTACAGGCCAGTTTCCTTAACTTGTATACCATGCAAGGTAATGGAGAAGATCGTGAGGAAAAGGCTCATAGAGCATCTAGAGGGAAATAACTTTGTAACGCACCACCAACATGGGTTCAGGGATGGTAAATCGTGCCTCACAGGTTTAATAGAATTTTATGACCAAGCAACAAAAATTAGGCAGGAAAGAGAAGGGTGGGCCGACTGCATTTTCCTGAATTGCCAAAAAGCCTTTGACACAGTACCGCACAAAAGGCTGTTAAAAACGTTGGAGCAACAGGCAGGAGTAAAAGGGAAGGTGCTCCAGTGGATAAGGGAGTACTTAAGCAACAGGAAACAGCAAGTAATGGTGAGGGGGGAAGACATCAGAGTGGCGAGATGTCACCAGCGGAGTCCCACAGGGCTCAGTACTTGGACCCATCCTGTTTATAATATATGTGAACGATCTTCCGGAGGGTATAGACTCATTCCTCTCAATGTTTGCTGATGATGCAAAAATTATGAGAAGAATCAAGACGGATGAAGATAGACAGAGACTACAGGATGACCTGGATAAACTGGAGGAATGGTCTAGAAAATGGCTGCTAAAGTTCAACTCGGGAAAGTGTAAGGTGATGAAATAAGGAGAAGGGCGCAGGAGGCTGAACACAAGGTATCATTTGGGAGGGGAAATCCTGCAAGAGTCAAATAGAGAGAAAGACCTGGGGGTTGATATCACACCGAACCTGTCCCCAGAAGCCCACATCAAAAGAATATCATCAGCAGCATATGCTAGACTGGCCAACATAAGAACTGCCTTTAGAAACTTGTGTAAGGAATCTTTCAGAACCCTGTATACCACTTATGTAAGACCAATCCTGGAGTATGCAGCTCCAGCCTGGAGTCCATACCTAGTTAAACACAAGATAAAGTTAGAGAAGATTCAGCAGTATGCCACCAGGCTCGTCCCGGAACTGAGAGGATTGAGCTACGAGGAAAGGCTAAAGGAGCTGAACCTCACATCCCTGGAAAACAGAAGAGTAAGGGGAGACATGATAACCACCTACAAAATTCTCAGGGGAATTGACAGGGCGGACAAAGACAAACTCTTCACCACGGGTAGGACACGAACAAGGGGACACAGGTGGAAACTTTGTACCCAGATGAGCCACAGAGACGTTAGAAAGAATTTTTTCAGTGTCAGAGTAGTTAATAAATGGAATGCACTAGGAAGTGATGTGGTGGAGGCTGACTCCATACACAGTTTCAAATGTAGATATGATAGAGCCCAGTAGGCTCAGGAATCTGTACACCTGTTGATTGACAGTTGAGAGGCGGGACCAAAGAGCCAAAGCTCAACCCCCGCAAGCACAATTAGGTGAGTACAGAATGGCCCTGGGCTACGAGAATATGCCGAATATCTTCGTGGCAGGCCTGTAGATTCCTAACACCGGTCGCAACATGGGGTGGGAGGAGAAGAGTGCCAACACTGGCACCCGAGCGTTCTTTGAGACCCAAATAGGGGTCTCGCCAAGGCAGGATAAGGCGGCCAAGCGGGTGGCTGCATCCTGAGGAGCAGCAGCAGCAACATGTGTGTCGAGACGGGTGGGGTTGAAAGTAACAGAGGCATCTACGGAATCAACAAGGTGCCTATGGAGGGAGAAATCGTCAGGTGAAGAATCCAGAGGGAGGAGATCAAAGTATTTGGCCCACGAAGCGGGACCAAACAAGGCGTGGTACGCATCAGTACGGGAAGGGATCGTGCGAGTGCGGCCGTGGCGTGGACGGCGTTGAGAACCCCCAGAGAGGGGTTAAAAGGCGTAATAGTCACAATGAGAGACTGAGCTGCACCAGGGAACAAGGTGGTCACCACTGGGGGCTTGTGGCTCGACCCAACCACAGAGGAGAGAGGGAAGCCGAGGGGGAGTAGTCAGGAGGGTCAAAGGAGGAGCAAGGTCGGGGCCCAATGCAGCAGGGGCTACAGAGCCGTCTTCCAACACATCCTGACTCTGGGGCTTGGTCGCCCACCCCACGAGCTTGAGAAGGAATAAGAGGAACAGATTTCGACATAGAGATGAGAGGAAAGACGTTCATTCACAAATGTGCTCCCACACCCACCACGGAGCCACAATTAGAGGCAGGACACCAAACAAGAGACATGTTGCACGATCTTGCCGGGGCCCTTAGGGGTGCGTCGTGAATATACGCCCCACAAATGCCACCTGAAGAACTGTCAGTCCATCGAGATTGGGTTCAGTGACGAAAGGAGGATTGACAATAAAAGGTTCCACTCGCTCGAGATGTTGGGTACTACAGTTCTACAGGTGCAAGAGTATGCCTCCTTCTCCTGGGCATCAAAACAAAAAAAAAAAGCCAAAAGAATGATCAAAACAGGCACAAGGTCAGCGGGAAATGACAATTAGAAAGGAGAAGGGGGAGGAGAAAAACGAACCAAAAGGAAAAGGTGTCCAGCAAAATTAGCAAGGACAGCAGGAGGAGTATAAGACCACAAAAGGACAGAGGACTGTCCCATGGAGGATCACACTCCGGCAGCCGCCCACCAAGCCCCCTCAACGAGCCGGACAGGGAGGGGGTGTAGATACAAGAAGAGCGCTACGCTCTTGGTTAATGTTGTCCTAGTATTCTGTCGTAAAACACATTAAAACTACTGATGGTTTTGGCAATCAACTGATGTACAGATTCCTGAGCCTACTGGGCTCTATCATATCACTGTATACCACTCTGTTGGCAAAAGTGAATTTTCTGATTTTTTTTTTTGTCTGTAACTGTTTCCTTAGTTAGAACTTGTGTCCTCTTGTTCTTGAAGAAGCAGTTTTAACAAATTATTTTTTTGCCAATTTTATCAAATCCTGTTACTATTTTTGTAAGTAGTGATCATATTCTGACCAGACCACACACTAGAAGGTGAAGGGACGACGACGTTTCGGTCCGTCCTGGACCATTCTCAAGTCGATTGTGATGAAGTAGAGACAGGCAATAAATAGGCAAGAGAGAGCTGAGGAGCAAAATAAGGTGTAGTAGAGGGGATAGTAATAATAATAAGAGCTGCAGAAGGCCTATTGGCCCATACGAGGCAGCTCCTATTATAACCACCGAATGAGAAGAAGATAGGAATAAGAAGAGGATAGCAAGGGAGCGGAGGATAAATGACAATGAACAGAAAAAGGGAGGAGAGAGAAAGAAAGAAAAGGAAAGAGAAAGAAAGAAAAGGAAAGAGAAAGAAAGATAAATGGAAGGGGTAGGCTTATGTTAAGTCACGTTTGTTAGAAAGATTAGAGCATTTGAGTATGTACTGTGAAAGGGAAGAGTCCACAGCAACAAAAAAATTGTTCACACGTTTTTCTTTGTGCATGAGCCATGCATTGACATAGCTGGTGCAGTTAGGGGGTTAAACATGTCGAGAGATGGTGGAGAATGTGCCAAGAAACAAACCCAAAAAGCTCAAAGAGGATGCCAGCAAAGAATCAGCCAACGAAGGACGAATGGGGCCCGAACCCAATAGTCATGGCAATGGCCAAAATGGCAGAGCTGGAGAAACCAGATCAGCTCCTGAAGCCACTCCCTATTCAACAGAGTAACACAGGTAGAGTACAGGCTCCTGCACAACTGCTTGAACAAATAATGAATCACCCGGGGGCACCTCAGTACCAGAAGTTGGCAATGCTTCAGCTGAAGTATATTCATCTCCGGCTCAATTCCCTTCAGCCGGAAGGGAAAACAACGTCGACCGAGAGTTCCACATGAGGCTTGGCAAAGTCCGAACCTGGAATTTCCTCCAGTTCACCAGAAACCTGAACCCAGTGAACTGGGGAAGAACCAGATTCCTGGCTAGCAGGCCAGGACTGACTAGGAAGGGTCCAAACTAGCCAGTCATCAAAGAAGGCCAAAACATGGGCCTGCAAAAATACAGGAGACAGATTCAAACTGAGGGAAAGTCTCTGAAGTGTTAAACTTGAGGCCCCATGACAAAATCTAACCAATCCGGCCTTACTAAACTGCTCACAAGTTTGGAAATGGTAATCAGCTATTCAGACAAAAGGACTTCCAGTAGATTTACCTGAGGGACTACTAACACTAGTGGCCTTGAGGACAGGAAGATGCCAGCTTGTTGAAGGTTCCCCCCTCCCCCGCCATTTGCTTTAATGATCTTTTCCAGTTGGACTTTAAAAATTAACAGTTTTGGCATTTACGGCTTCAACAGGTAGGTGGGTCCATTGGTTTATAGCCCTGTACTCAATTGGTTTTGCTTGCGAAGATTGAGCTTCAGCTCTTTGGTTCTGCCTCTCAACTGTCAATCAACTGGTGTACAGATTCCTGAGCCTATTGGGCTCTTATCATATCTACACTTAAGACTGTGTATGTAGTCAGCCTCCACCACATTACTGCCTAATGCATTCCATCTGTTAACTACTCTGACACTGAAAAAGATGTTTGTAACCTCCCTGTGACTCATCTGGGTACTCAGCTTCCACCTGTGTCCTCTTGTTCATGTTCCAGCAGTGTTAAACAGTTTATCTTTTATCTACTCTGTCAATTCCTCTGAGAATTTTATAGGTGGTGATCATGTCTTCCTTTACTCTGTCTTTCAGTGTCATGCAGTTTAGTTCCAGTAATCTTTCCTTGTAGTTCATACCCTGTGGGTGAAAAAACATCTGTTCTCAATCCTACATTGTGGCTTGTTGAGTTTGAAACCATTGCTCCTTGTTTATGTTACATCTGATCTTTTGAAGAAGTTGTCTGGGTCAACATCCTATAAACTGTTCAGTATTTTAAACGTTTCTATGAGATCCGCCCTGTCATGCCTGGTGTGTAGTGTTGTTAGTCCTGGGGCCCTCAACCGTTCCTGATACAAGAGTTGACTAAACTCTGGGATGATTTTTGTTGCCCAGTGTTGCACCTTCTCCAGAGCAGCTGTGTCCTTCTGAAGATGAGGTCTCCAAGCTTGGATACAGTAATCTAATGTGGACACACACGAGATATACACATTTGAATCACTACCTTCTTTCCCTTAAAGTCAAAGGTACACTTGATTATTCCAAGGGTTTGGTTAGGGTTTTTTTTTTTGCTGCTCCCACCTGTTGTACAACTTTCAGTGAGTACTGGATTCTGACTCCAAGCTTCTTTTCTTCATCAATCTGCTGTAATGTTATGCTATTAATTTGGTGGTGGTGGTGGTGGTTGTTATGTCCCACATGCAAGGTCTTGCATTTGTCAATATTGAAAAGCATTTGCCAGTCTTCTGACCATTTATGAAGTACATGTAGATCTCTTTATAAGGCTTCAATATCATTAGAATTTCCCACTTTACCATAAATCTTTGCGTCACCTGCAAACCTGATGATGTGGTTTGATGATTTTGATGATGTACTATACATGTATGGAGTCCTCTAAAGCTTTTGATAAGGTACCACATGAAAGACTGGCAAGGAAATCAGAAGCACACAGAATAAATAGTAGAATACTAGAATGGATAAAACAAAGGTTAAAACAAAATACGCAAAGTATCATCCTAAGTGGAAATGAATAAAACTGGAGAAATGTGGCAAGTTGGGTGCAGCAAGGTTCCATTTTGGGGCCAACCCTTTTAGTCATATACATCAATGACAGATGAGATTATTACACACATCATCAAATTTACAGACAACACAAAGATTTAGGGTAATGCAGGAAGTTATAATGATATTGAGGCCTTTACAGAGAGATCAACATCAACTCCACAAATGGTCACAAGACAGGCAAATGCTTTTCAATATTGACAAATGCAAGGTCTTGCATGCGAGGCATAACAACCCACACCACACCTACCATATCAACACTGTCATACAGCATATCAATGAAAGAGACAAACTTAGCAGCTATTATTCACCAGTCACTGAAAGTTGCACAAGTGGGAGCTACATTAAAAAAAACAACAATCAAGCCGTAGGAATATTGAAAAGAACATTTGACTTCTAGGAAAGAAAGTTGTTAATCAACTAAACATTTCTGGTGTTCCCCTCCCCCATCTAGAGCACTGTTACAAGCATGGAAGTTATCTTGAGGTTATCTTGAGATGATTTTGGGGCTTTTTAGTGTCCCCGCGGCCCGGTCCTTGACCAGGCCTCCACCTCCAGGAAGCAGCCCGTGACAGCTGACTAACACCCAGGTACCTATTTTACTGCTAGGTAACAGGGGCATAGGGTGAAAGAAACTCTGCCCATTGTTTCTTGCCGGCACCCGGGATTGAACCCAGGACCACAGGATCACAAGTCCAGCGTGCTGTCCGCTCGGCCGACCGGCTCCGGCCGGTCGGTGACCTCACTTTCAAAATAACCTCACTTGGAGGTTAATAAGCTCACCTGAGGTCACCCGAGGAGGTTAATAACCTCACCTGAGGTCTCCACAAAATGGAGACTCACTTTCAAAATAACACATCTGCCATAGATAGTTCAACACCAGGCAACAAAAATCCCAAAAGAAGTCAATCAACTCCAATAGCAGGAACGGTTGAGGGCCACCGGGCTAACACTACAGACCACCCAAGACAGGGCTGATATCTAGACCTTTAAAAGACTGAACAAATTAAAGGATGTTAATCCAGACCATTTCTTTAAAAAGTCAAATGTAGCTCATACAAGAGGAAACAGCTTTTTTGTTTTTTATTATTATTATTTATATATTGTATACCTGTACAAGAGGTCCTACATTCTTGTAAAGCCACTAGCACACACAGCATTTTGGGCAGGCCCTTGATCCTAATATTCCCCGGAATACGAGCCGCCAAATTATTTAACAACCAGGTACCCCATTCACTGCTGGGTGAACACAGGCTACAGTTAAGGATTGGCGCCCAGTCAGTCCTCCCTGGCCAGGATACGAACCCAGGCCAAATCGCTCGTGAAGTGTGGGGGGGGGGGGCAAGTGTCTTACCACTGCGCCATGGGGACTGCTCAAGCTCAACAAGCTAAAATGTAGGTAAGAAAACAGGAGACGCTTTATCACCCATAGGGATTTAAACCCATGAAACTGCCTACTTGCTCAATCCACAAATGCCAAAACGTTACTGCAGTTTAAAATCTAGATGAGAAAGATCCTTAGGAACAATGGGGAAATCTTTGACAAGTCGTCAGCTTCCTGAACCCCACTGAGGCCACTGCAGATGACCCTCAAGTTGAGTATAAAAAAAAAGAAAAAGATTGAGCAAAGGCCCAAGAGTTGCACGATAAATACTGCCAGCCTACAGTAAAGAGGCAGTCACAGCCTACAGTGAAGAGGCAGTCACAGCCTACAGTGAACAGGCAGTCACAGCCTACAGTGAAGAGGCAGTCACAGCCTACAGTGAAGAGGCAGTCACAGCCTACAGTGAAGAGGCAGTCACAGCCTACAGTGAAGAGGCAGTCACAGCCTACAGTGAAGAGGCAGTCACAGCCTACAGTGAAGAGGCAGTCACAGCCTACAGTGAAGAGGCAGTCACAGCCTACAGTGAAGAGGCAGTCACAGCCTACAGTGAACAGGCAGTCACAGCCTACAGTGAACAGGCAGTCACAGCCTACAGTGAAGAGGCAGTCACAGCCTACAGTGAACAGGCAGTCACAGCCTACAGTGAACAGGCAGTCACAGCCTACAGTGAAGAGGCAGTCACAGCCTACAGTGTAGAGGCAGTCACAGCCTACAGTGAACAGGCAGTCACAGCCTACAGTGACAAAAGGACATTTTGCAGCATCTGTGAGGTCTTTCTTGTACTCTGATAAGACACTGAAACCCCATTATTCTCATAGATCAAGTGTTTGCTCGTGGATCAAGTGTTTTGATCAATAAAAGGGTTGCATGTTCCTGTAAGCAAGCCATAGGCCAGTCATGTGTGCATGTGAAGTAATGTAACAAGACAGATAACTCAACCCACACAATGGCTACTTCTGGTCCACATCAGACTAAAATGTGTCATTTTCATTGAATTTCAGAAATATGGATCAGATTAGGTGTTTCAGCCACATTGTGACATTCTCAGTGAGAAGGCAGAGTGTACATGTGTGTATGATCATTGGCCCAAAATTGGTTCTCCCAGCTGTCTTTTGTATTTAAAAAGAGAGCAGAACCAGTGTTAAGAAGGGTTGTCTTGAGGTTGAGAAACCCGAGCAGGTTGTGAATGCTCTGGGGGGCAGTGGTAGCATGCCCTTGGCTGTCACGAGGTTGAGAAACCCGAGCAGGTTGTGAATGCTCTGGGGGGCAGTGGTAGCATGCCCTTGGCTGTCACGAGGTTGAGAAACCCGAGCAGGTTGTGAATGCTCTGGGGGACAGTGGCAGCATGCCCTTGGCTGTCACGAGGTTGAGAAACCCGAGCAGGTTGTGAATGCTCTGGGGGGCAGTGGTAGCATGCCCTTGGCTGTCACGAGGTTGAGAAACCCGAGCAGGTTGTGAATGCTCTGGGGGGCAGTGGTAGCATGCCCTTGGCTGTCACGAGGTTGAGAAACCCGAGCAGGTTGTGAATGCTCTGGGGGGCAGTGGTAGCATGCCCTTGGCTGTCACGAGGTTGAGAAACCCGAGCAGGTTGTGAATGTTCTGGGGGGCAGTGGTAGCATGCCCTTGGCTGTCACGAGGTTGAGAAACCCGAGCAGGTTGTGAGCACTCTGCTGTACAGTGCCAGCACTGTCCACACCTGTACCCTCAGTGGTGGGCTCAATTGTACAGCAAGTACTCTATGTTGATATCATTATCCAATATTTTTTCATTTGTTTTATTTTTTACACAATGGCAAGATAGCAACAATGGGTCAAATAACAATGTTGGGATTTGGATGTTACAAGAAGTACTACAGTACAATTCAACTTAAGATCCATAACCTTTAGGCATTTGTCTTGTATGTTTTGTAACCTTTAAATACACAATAAAGCATAAAAAAAAGGAAGGGGGTGGTAGGAGAAAAGCACACAAACTGTATTGGAGGGGACCTACATTCCCTCCAATGCGTTATGTGTGATTTCCTCCAAGGCTATGGGTCCCCCTTCTTCCAGCCAGAGGTGGTACTCCCTTCTATTCAACTTAAAGTGTAATACTTACCACTAGTGGGTGAGGCATATATTGAAAATTTGCAGTAAGCTAGAAGTCAATGCATGTACAATTAGTATTTAACAAAATATATAAATAGAGCAGAACACAGAGTTACAGAGTGTAATGAAAAAGTCTTTCTGTTCAGTAAGTCCAGAGCTAGCTGAAGATTAAGGCACTAGTCAAGTATCAGAGGGCCTCCTAATTGTTCCGTGGCCCCGAGACACGCGCAACCTATCGAGACCCAAGACTAGAATCTCGTTCTCTCAATAAGGCAAGGAAAGTGTAACTTTTATTGTTACGTTCTTTTTACTGACAATAAACACAGTACATTATAGTAATTAAAAGTATATAGTTACATGAGGGTAGTTTACAGTGGTTTGACGAAGTGTGGTGCCAAATGGTGCGACAGTGTGGCAACCAGTCGAATGTTACGATGTATGCTGATCAATGTTGATGGCATTGGAGATGGTCCATGGTATATCTGGAGCACGTGTCACTGAACCACTGGTGGAGTTCGACTGAAGATGCTGCGTGTCCCGCCGCTTATATTTGCGTTCACCTAACCGTGTTGAACAGAGTTTTTGTTCCTCACTTGGTCGAGGAGAAGCTTGCTGTAATGGTTTGTAAAATTCTTGCAGGTAATTTGAGTAACTGCTAGTAGTGGTATGTGAGATTCCTTTAAGTGTGGAATTCTTGTTACAGGTAGCATCAGTGTTTGGTGAATGGGTTTGTGGATGTGATGTGGGATTAATGGAAACCTTTATTGGCTTCCAATAAAACTTATGACAATTTTGAGCAGCTATATTACAGTTAATACAGTTGCTACAAAAGCATGGGAATCAAAGATCAACCCAAATCCAATGAAACTGGCCACCAGCTAAGGTCACCCGAGATGTTGGTCCACTGCCAGTCACTTGTGAGCCAACTATACTCACCTAGGGAGTAGGGAGCCGGTCGGCCGAGCGGACAGCACGCTGGACTTGTGATCCTGTGGTCCCGGGTTCGATCCCGGGCGCCGGCGAGAAACACTGGGCAGAGTTTCTTTCACCCTATGCCCCTGTTACCTAGCAGTAAAATAGGTACCTGGGTGTTAGTCAGCTGTCACGGGCTGCTTCCTGGGGGTGGAGGCCTGGTCGAATACCGGGCCGCGGGAACACTAAAAGCCCCGAAATCATCTCAAGATAACCTAGTTGTGCTTGCGGGGGTTGAGCTCTAGCTCTTTGGTCCCGCCTCTCAACTGTCAATCAACTGGTGTACAGGTTCCTGAGCCTACTGGGCTCTATCATATCTACACTTGAAACTGTGTATGGAGTCAGCCTCCACCACATCACTGCTTAATTCATTCCATTTGTTAACTACTCTGACACTGAAAAAGTTCTTTCTAACGTCCCTGTGGCTCATTCGGGTACTCTGCTTCCACCCGTGTCCCTTTGTTTGCGTTCAACCCGTGCTAAAGAGTTTGTCTTTGTCCACCCTGTCAATTCCCCCCGAGAATTTTGTAGGTGGTTATGTCTCCCCTTACTCTTCTGTTTTCCAGGGACGTGAGGTTTAGCTCCATTAGCCTTTCCTCGTAGCTCATGCCTCTCAATTCTGGGACTAGTCTGGTGGCATACCTCTGAACCTTCTCTAAATTTGTCTTGTGTATTGCCCTCAGCCTTTGTTAAAAAGTGTGCCCTTACCACACTGTAAGGGCACGAGCTTCTTGCCACTCACCCTTACTTAGTAAATTAGGGGAGGGCGACTATAACGATCACCAGAGACAGTAAGACTTATTTATACCCGGTAGTTTCAGGACATGCCTTATACACAGAGGTTATATTTCATACAACAAGCTAGAGCCCTCAATCTATGGAAAAGGCTGAGGCAATTAATAACTCAAAGAGTATATACAGGCAGTTTAGTGCTAAAGTCTTAAACTAAAAGGTACAAGATATATCGGAAGCGTGGTTGTAATGTGTACACACTGTTGGAACAAGAGAGATTACCAAGTCCCAAAACTTGGTCTCTCCTAACAGTCAAACAAAACACAATTAAATGTGCCCATAGTAGGAAAACGGCATGTCAAGGATTTGGGAATAACGATGTCCGACGACCTAACGTTTAGGGAGCATAACCAAGCAAATATCGCATCAGCCAGAAAAATGATGGGATGGATTACAAGAACTTTCAATTCCAGGGATCCCATCACAATGGTTGTACTCTTCAAGTCACTTGTGTTGTCCCGTCTCAAGTACTGCTCAGTACTCACTTCCCCCTTCAGAGCAGGAGAGATTGCTGAAATAGAGGGAATACAGAGAACATATACGGCACGCATAGACGAGATAAAGCACCTAAATTATTGGGATCGTCTCAAAGCTCTCCAAATGTACTCACTAGAAAGGAGACGAGAGAGATACCAAATAATATACACATGGAAAATACTGAAGGGCCAGGTCCGAAATTTACACAGTAAAATAACAACGTACTGGAGTGAACGATATGGAAGAAAATGCAGAATAGAACCAGATAAGAGCAGAGGTGCCATAGGCACAATCAGAGAACACTGTATAAACATCAGGGGTCCACGGTTGTTCAACATCCTCCCAGCGAGCATAAGAAATATTGCCAAAACAACCGTGGACATCTTCAAGAGAGGACTAGATAATTTTCTCCAAGGAATGCCAGACCAACCGGTCTGTGGTGGATATGTGGGCCTGCGAGCCGCTCCAAGCAACAGCCTAGTGGGCCAAGCTCTAACAAGTAAAGCCTGGCCTCGGGCCAGGCTTGGGGAGTAGAACAACTCCCAGAATCCCCATCGAGCAGGTATCAAGTCAAATATATATATTCCTAAGTTCCACTTAGTCATTACCTTGGTACACTGGACCAGTACTACTTTGGTTCTATTACACAGTTATCTTTCCAATCCACTTAGGCTTTTGGCAATGTTGTTAACAACCTTCAACACAACACATGGCCCAGGCCAGCCTATAACATTACACAGCTACACAACAGCATGGAAAATCACACAAAAATATACCAGCCAACTACTCGGACATATAAACTTGATATATCCTATCCCTATCATAGGAATAGCACCAAAAATCAAATGTCTGCTATATTTACTGTACCACTTGGAGGTGTCTCTCCGACTTGAAGCAAACCAGTGGGAAGGAGATCCCTCTGCCTTGATGGGTTACTGTGCCCTTACAGCATTAACAATTGTCCAACTGCCACTGCAATGAAAGAGGTAAGTGGGCAACCAACAACTTTGCCAATACCACACCATACAAATGGTGGGAGACTTGCATCACGAGTCCTCATGCGTCGACTGGTGGTGAACATCAAACCATCAAGGGTGACACTGGGCCAGTCCACTGCAAGCGGTAGAGTTACAAGAGAAATGCCTGGATTCAGAGGCTGCTTCCCCCTCCTCCCCCCACCCACCCTCCCACATACACACACACACACTAATGCTCTACTAATACTAATGATCCTGGGAGGCTTGGTGAGCACTGGTTTCAAGATGCCATGGAACCTAACTCCGTTAAGTCTGAACAGGAAGCCAGTGAAGCAAGAAACAACAAAGGACAAACAGAGACCGAACAACGATGGTCCCATCAGCGGTGAAACAGGCAAAAACTGTAAGAGCCTTCACAATGCCCAGGGGAAACACTACACAGAACAAGTTCAGCCTGCTACACAACCGCCTAATTGACTGTCGGGAAGCCCTGGGGCCCAGCAACACCACATGGTGACTGTGCTGGAGGCAGAAAAAGAGAAGCCAACCAGAAATCCTAAACCAGACCCAATCTAGTCCTAACCTCGTAAAGACTAAATTGGGAATTCCACCAACTTGCCAAGAACCCAAACCTGGCAAGCCAGGAATGAACCAGAAGTCAAAAGAAACCCAAACCAGGGCCAGAACATTAGGGAAATAGGAATGTACCAGTGTACATCCCTGTAGTCCAGTGACACCATCTAGGTGTCACTGGGTAGTAATGCCTGCAAAACCTGGTGAACTTGAATGAAGTGGTTATGCGGTAGATTGGTCAGTGAATAAAAATGAACAAATCCAACAGCTCGAGTACTGCAGACCCACCAAGTTGGGGACCTTCCTTGAGGTTACCTTGAGGCGTTTTCAGAGCTTGGTGTCCCCGCGGTCCGGTCGACGACCAGGCCTCCTGGTTGCTGGACTGGTCAACCAGGCTGTGGGACACGGCTGCTCACAGCCTGACGTATGAATCACGGCCTGGTTGATCAGGTATCCTTTGGAGGTGCTTATCGAGTTCTCTTGAACAATGCGAGGGGTCGGCCAGTTATGTTCCTTATGTGTAGTGGAAGCATACTGAACAGTCTAGGGCCTCTGATGTCGATAGAGTTCTCACTCAGAGTACCTGTTGCACCTCTGCTCTTCAACGGGGGTATTCTGCACATCCTGCCATGTCTCCAGGTCTCATGTGATGTCATTTCTGTGTGCAGGTTTGGGACCAGCCCCTCTAATATTTTCCATGTGTAAATTATTATGTATCTCTCCTGCCTGCGCTCAAGGGAATACAGATTTAGGCTCTTTAGTCAGTCCCAATAGTTTATTTGTTTTACTGAGTGGATTCTAGCAGTAAAGGACCTCTGCACGCTCTCCAGGTCAGCAATTTCTCCAGCTGTGAAAGGGGCTGTCATTGTGCAGCAGTACTCCACTCTAGAGAGCACTAGCATCTTGAAGAGTACCATCATCGGTATAGCATCTAGTGTGAAAGGTTCTTGTTATCCAACCTGTCATTTTTCTTGCAGTTGTGATGGCTACTTTATTGTGTTCTTTAAAGGTAAGATCTTCCGACATGAGCACACCAAAATCCTTCATATTGCTTTTTCGTTCTATGTTATGATTTGACTGCGTTTTGTACCTGGTTTCTGCTTTTATATTTTAATTTTTTCCGTAGCGCATGAGCTGGAACTTATCTTCATTAAATACCATATTATATTCTGTAGCCCAATGAAAAACCTGATTTACATCCGATTGGAGGTTTGCTGTGCTCTCTATTTTGTCTCATAAAAATCCTAGTGTCAGCTGCAAAGGATGATACAGTGCTATAGATTGTGTCCTTGTCTATGTCTGACATGAGGATGAGAAAAAGTACTGGAGCAAGCACAGTACCCTGGGGGACTGAGCTCTTCACGGTTGATGGTCCGGATTTTATTTTGTTGACTATTACACAATGGGTTCTATTTGTCAGGAAATTGTAGATCCATCTGCCTATTTTTTCAGTAATTCCTTTTGCACACATTTTGTTTGCAATAAAACCATGGTCACATTTGTCGAAGACATTTGCAAAATCTGTGTATATTAAAACAGCGTTTTACTTGTCTTCCATGGCATCCAAGGTCATGGCATAGTGGTCCAGCAACTGTGGATAGACAAAAGCGCCCTGTTCTGAACCCATGTTGTCCAGGGTTATGGAGATGCTGTGATTCCATGTATTTTGTGATCTTACTTCTTAGCACTCTCTCAAAGATTTTTATGATGTGTGATGTTAGTGCTATCGGTCTGTAATTTTTTGCCTCTGCCTTATTTCCCCCTTTATGGAGTGGTGCTATCTCTGCTGTTTTTAGTATGTCAGGGGTAACGCAAGTATCTAGGCTTTGTCTCCACAGAATGTGAAGGACCTGTGATAGTGTGCATAAACATACTGTCTATGGCTTCTTCAAAATCCAGTGGGGACAGAGTGACATCTGATATATGGTTTGATGTTGGCATCACATCCATGAAAAATTCACTTGGGTTATCAATCTTTAATGTCCCAGTATTGTCATACTGGGACTGGGAACAATTGGGAACCCCACTAAAAAGAGGCAGGGAACTTGACCAGGCCTAAGATCATCCATGTTGCGAAGACTGCATGATGCCAGGAAGAGGACATAGGATTCACCACATTAAACTGATGGGGGGGGGGGGGAAACCCCGACTGGGGAACCTGAAAAACAACCTGGAAAGCCTATGAACTGTGGGACCAGGAGCTGGCAAAACAAGCCAGAACCTCCCCCCTGCCCCCCCTCACAGTGCTGTTAAAGGGGTAAACAACAAAGGGTCAGTGCAGATGACCCTCAAGCAGAGGCTCCACTCTAATGACACCAAAGAATGATATTAGTCAGCAGAAGCACCAGACAAAGAAAAGCAACAACTGGTGGGAGGTGAAGGAGATCGTAAACCTTCCCCCCCCCCCGTGCCTCTGTGAAGGGGTAAGGTTCTAGACCTTAGGACGGCCTCCAGCCTTACAAGTCCTGTAGGCTATACAAGACTCCCAAGGCTGATGTGACTCAGTAGTGGTGAGATAGCTTCAGGGAGCTCCTCTAGAAAGTGTTCTGAGAAGGGAGAAAAATCAACATGGACTGCACATGTTTACAGTGTGAACTGCTCGATAATCAGTCTATCCTAAATGACAAAGCTCTTATCATAAAGAATAAAAACAAAAATGTTGAATGAAATGAAAAGCCTCTTTCTGGTGGGTCCTTCAGTGACTCACTGTTGCTACATCCAGGATAGCACCACCTAATTCACTCCAGGTCCTTGCCAATCTTAACCTTCGAACTGTGTGCCTGTTAGTCCTTAATCCTGAGCTATGTGGGGAAAAAATAAATTCATAACAAAATTTTCTTTTAAACCAGGCAAGGTACGTTGCCGGACCCATCTACTGGAAAAGGCATAGCTCCGCAAATCACCCAGGTTCAGACACTGGGCCAGAAGTGCCAGAAACCAAGGAGCCAGAAGTGCCAGAAACCAAGGAGCCAGAAGGTCCACCCTCCCCAAGAATGACTCCAGTCTGGAAAACCCCAACAGCTACAACTAAACTGGGAAGAGAGAGAGAAATACACCCCTATCTTAACCTGTCCAGCTGGATAGTATCCACAACAAGCATCTCATAAGGGAACACAGCATGTAGGAAATAAGACGATGGTTCCACTCTGATGTGAAGAGGTCCACCTCAGAGCAACTGAACATCTTACAGAGCCATCAGTAGGACACACTGTCAACGGTTCACTCCATGCAAATGGGAAGGAACCGAGATAAACTGTCTGCATGAACATTGGAAGTGCCCCACATACGGATGACCGAATGGAGAAATAAACCCCAAGAATCTAGAAGATGAACAATCTGCAGCATTCAACACTACAAGGGGTAGGACCCACCTCCCATTGTTCAAGCAACGAACTGCCAGGAAGCAATCGGAGTAGAGGCAGAGCACGGAGACTGGAGGGAGCTGAATCCTTCACACCACTTGTCACATAGCTGTGAACTCACACACTATACTGTACACCCAAAGACCTGACCACAGACCCTGGGAGGCCTGATGAGCACTGGTCACAAAGCCTCAACCTAAAGCCGACGCATCCATAAAGACTTCGAGTGACGAAACTGGAAGTACCGCAGAACTAAACCCTGAAGAGAAGGCATGGCAGGAGCAAAGTTTGAGATCGCCTACACCTCCAGCTCCGGGACCCTAAGCATCATCCAGGGTATCCATCCGAGCACAGTGCTGTAATATCGAACCTGGGTAAACCAGGCCTGTAAGTCTGCAGCTTCCCAATATGCTTCCACTTCAAAAGCAGGATCAGAGATGATAAGAACCCATAAGGAACAAATCACACAGGATTCAGGGTCATTAGTATCAGTAACCCAACTGTCAGCATGACAGAGGTGGAAAGAATGATTGTCACCATGTAGAGAGTCCCTACCAACTCGCAGCTTGCGAGAGCAGGCGTGAGGGTGGTTGTTTAAACATAAACCACATCAGAGATCCATGAGCGAATACTAAGGCCTGCTGGTAAAATGCGACAGGTGCTTCTGTGCACTGGGGATGCTTGCCAAAAGAATGGGAACTAAACATAGTCCAATGGACTAGAGAGCTCCAAATGGCAATTGCAGCATGCCATATAAACAAAGCAAGCAAGACCCAAGAGCACCCCAAAACAACCAACTTGAAGGTCCCAACCATGGGATAAGACAGAGGAGTCAAATGACCCCTTGAAATATCTGAGTTATGGCACCTGGCCCCAGTGGCCAGGCCTTGAAAGGGAAAACTCCCAAACGCATCAGAGAAGTTACTCTGTCATTACAAGAGCAGCGTTAAACTTCCAGGGAAGTAATTACGGTACACATGCAGTTCGAAGCACAAAAAGCGAAGTCCACACAGCAACAGTGGAAAGAAAACACTAGCATGAAGCCAATACTATATTGGAATGACACACAGGCAAATGGTCCCCCTCACAGAACAAGTTCTAGGATGGCTGGTGCTTCGTTTAGAAGCACCGAGACCCGCTGTGAAAGATGGCGATCATTGAGAACTGCGATGCACTGGCCAACACTTAAGTATCATAACTGAGTGGCGAGTTGGTGGGGCACTGACTTCCAGGCTGCCTGGTGGCAGCGGTTGGTATTAATGTGTTCGAGCTAGCTTTGAGTGAATTATATTGTTTTGGTTGGATAAGGGACTTGTTTGGCAGTTTCAAGGCTTCAAGTCTTGTGAACTCAAAAGTTGCCTGTAAAACAATGCTGGCTTTCATCCTGTTAAATGGAGGAATGTCATTTGCTTTCTGCACTTTGAGGGTAAAGGAGGGCCAGGTTCTGGCTCTAGTCCCTAATAGACCAAACCTAACTCCTCAGACTGATGTGGCCTGTATACAGTATAGCAATTGCAGTGAGATAGCTACAGGGAACCATTAACAGTATTGCGCTCCGCGCGTATGCATGAAGTAGGCCTGGCGGTGCAGGCGAGCGCTTGGCGACAATAAATGTGTATACTCTTTTCAGTTTTCTCACCTTAATTCTCGTGCTACGTCGCTCGTTTTGGTATCATTGTGTTCACAATAGAATTCCCTACAGGTGTATATGCATATATGGTCCAAAAGCCAAGCTTGACTCCCCACAGCAAAGCCTAAAGTCAGGAAAAGTTACCAGTGAGCGCACAAAATCAGTAAAATGTGCATACTTGTTTCAGTTTTCTCACCTTAATTCTCATGCTATGTCGTTCGTTTGGGTATCAATGTGTTCGCAATTAAATTCCCTGCAGGTGTATATGCATATATTGTCCAAAAGCCCAGCATGACTCCCTTAGCAAAGCCTAAAGTTACCCATGAACGAGAACCAATTATGACACCCGCAACCTAATGTGTATACTCGTTCAGTTTGATAACATCAACTTTCGTGTTACGTCGCTCGTTTTGGCATCAAATTGTTCACAATATAAAGGGACATATTTTAAAACTAGTCCCATAATAATAGAGTAATAACTGGAATTTTAAAATATTTTAATTTTGGACGCTCATCACAAAATTATTTATCTCTTTCCAGTGTTCTGACATAATATTTTGTGTTACATCTTTAATTTTAGTATCAAATGGTTCACAATGTAAAGGTGCACATTTTAAAGTTAGTCCCATAATAATAGCACAATAAATAGAATTTTAACAAATATTCTAATATTTTGACCAAAAACGTATTTATAATCTTTTAAGTGTTCTGACATCAAGTTTTGTGTTACATCTTTCATGTTGATATCTAATTGTGCACACTCTAAAGGCACTCACTTTGAAACTATGCTGAAGTCGATCGTATAGAAAATGAATTTTATAGAAATATGTTTTGTATTGGACGAGAGCAGTGTCCAAAGAGCGATTGTGTTAAGAGGCTCTTCCCCCCCCCCCCAAAAAAAAGGAAACCAGAGACCCGAAGAAAGCCGAGCTATACTGTTAGATTCAGCCTGGACTCTGAACCTATCAAACATCCCAGAGCAAGGGGAAGGGGCAGGTGGGAAGGAGGGGAAGGAGTAACAAGAGGTTGGGCAAACTATGCCAGATGGACAGTGGAAGGAGGAGGGTGAATAACACTGGTCAACTTCATCAGCTGCTCTAACTCCAAATCCCTAAAAGCCAGAAAGGGGCAACCCTCTCGAGCACCGAGTTACAAACAACAAAAATTAGCAAATGAGTCCAAAGCAGCTGCCAGTGGTTGAGCCTCGTCATTACGCAATTAAAATAAAGACAATCAGTGAAAGACGTGAAAGAGACCGAGGCTTTAGCTAACAGACATACTCAGTGAACCCAAATGTTACGGCCCTTGGAGTAGAGGGTAATACCCACTCAACAGGCAGCACAGAAGAGACTGTACAAATGACATCGACATGTAGCAAACTGATGGACATCCCTCAAACTTGCAAGAAACGACCGAGAGCTTAATGGGCTGAGCAATGATGATGCACACCCAACATCCACAGGGCTTACCACGGCCTGAAAGAGACCAAGCAGGTCACACAGACCCAGGGGATGCTCACTGAAAATAACCAACACCAAACGCAGTCCTAAAATAAGATTTGGCTACGAAGGGCGGCAATGTGGTGCCACATGGACAAGCATGCACCCCCTTTAATTTATCAACCCTAAAACATCCCCATCCACAGAGCCTCACATAGGAGTTAAAGACTTGCACTACTGAGGGCGACGCACCCTCCTCAAGATGATGGCCTCTCTGGGACGAACACCTCAACCCTCCTGAGAAGTAACCCTGCAACACCAGTAAGCTCAGATGCTGCTCGAGGAAAACTGTAGAGAAAGTCTGCACAAGTGAGGCTTATAAACATGTGCTCATGAAGAAAATACTAAAAATTGGAACAATACACAAGCAAAAACTTATCTACAGAACAAATTCAACATGATGGTTAGCACGTATGGAAAGAAACCAGGCCCTGAAAGGTTAGCATCAACTGGGAAGTTATAATGACTACTGTCACACCAGGAAATTGACTCGGGTGGCTCATTGACTGATCCATGAACTCACTGCTGCCGCCCGATGGTGGACAGATCCACCCTAACTACTGGGTGGATCTTTTGCCAAGATGTGGACTTACCTTGCTGCTGACTGCTTTGTACATTCTGGTTGCTGCTATCTTGGTGACGATGATCACCGATCCTCTGCGAGGGAAGGAGGAGTCGAGTTTTGGCCTCTGATCCTCAGTAAGTTCTTGTCAACTTGCAAGGAGCTAACCAGAGCAACTAGCAACAAGGAGCCCACCCTAAAACTCTCCCCAAAAACCAGTGCTAAATGTAATTCAGCAATGTAATTCTGGTTGGCACCTTTAACCAAAATCCTCGAGCTCATGGATTCTAGCAGGTGTTGGTCTCTTCCTACTTGATGGATGTCCCACAGCTTTACCACACTTGTGATACTTGGTCATTTGATGTGGTGGTGTCGTCTTTTAACTCCAGACCATCACCACCTGCCCTTTCCTCCCATGGGTAAACCCAATCTGTCTTTTCCATTTTATTAATCTTTTATTTCCTTTTCAGAAAAACTGGCCTCCTCTGCCGAGGCAATGTTTCGAGTAAGTTATATAATGAATATAATCTAATGTCCTTCCCTAGTGGAGCAATTGGTAGCTCTCCAAATCTCCCATTCCTTTTCCTCCCCATGAACATTGAGGGAAGATCTTGAGGTTATCTTGAAATGATTTCGAGATTTAGCGTCCCTGCTGCCCAGTCCCTGACCAGGCCTTTTTGTCACACACCCCCAAGAAGTAGCCCATAGCAGCTGTCTAACTCCCAGGTACCTATTTACTGCTAGGTGAACAGCGCATCAGGGTGAAAGAAACCCTGCCCATTTGTTTCCGCCTTCGTCAGGGATCAAACCCGAAACCTTAGGACTACGCATCTCGAGCACTGCCAACTGAGCCGTCAGGCCCCTCAGGAATAGGGGGGTTACGGGAGGGATGTGTTTGGGGCAGCTGGTGAATGTAGTGGTTGGCTGGCAGGGTCTCTTGGATGACCCGGGCTGCCATCTGGTGCAAGTCATGTCTTAACTTATACCAATGATTTCAGTCAGATGTTTCCATAACTTTAATTTTTGCCATTACTAAAGTTTTGACTGCATTATGCTTGATTAGCACCACTTGACTTCTGATGTCTAAGAACAATCAACCTCCTTCCACCGGCCTCTACCTCAAACATGGGCTTGTCCCTCAAGATGATCGTGACCATTAGTAGATACAGTAAGGCATAATGCAATTTCCTCCCTTATAAACTTTTTAAAATAAATATAAAATTTAGGATCTCCAATGGTGTTACTGAGAAAGACTGGTGGAGGCAGGAGTTGTCAACTGGTGTACTGATGGCTCAGCAATACATTACACAAACTCCATAGCATGTAAATACATAATGACAAAATGTATGACAACAAAAGTGACATGAACAGTGAAGAAGTTTTGGTCTACAATTAGTGCAGGTTTACAGTCTGGCGAGCCAGACAGTGGACGAGAGTGGAGTCTGAACCTCGGTGGAGGGCCGATAGCCAGTCTGAAATATCACCAAATAATTCTGGCAGAACAATTAGTACTTCGTGTCAGGACAACACTAATCATGTTGAAACTGAAAAGATTACAATGTTATTGTCCTCCTAATAAGCCCCTGATGACATATGTGAATAAGTACAGCATTATCACTTTTTTTTTTACAAGAGCATTATTACTTTCATTGCAAACTTGTCCATTTGCCCCTTTGCAACCAAACTGTGAAATTGAAAAATGTACCCAGTTCCAAACATAAATTTTTGTTACACATAAGCAGCTATCGAGATGATGTTACACACTGTACATTCACCTAATTACACTTATGTGTACTCAATTCATTTAACAATATTTCTTCAGACAAATATATAGGAACAAAAATACAGAAAACATAAATTAATTTATTAAGCTATCTTACAACATTAAATATATACAAATCATACCTAGCAATACAAAAAGATTGTCAAGTATGAACATGATATGATCTATAAAAATGAAAGTATGCAGCCGTGCACAGTACTTGAACAGCACAAGATGTATTGTGAAGCTGGACTATGTACACACACGATGATTGTATGTAACACACAAGACACTCCTCCATAAACCATTTGACCAAATGCTTATCGCAGCCTCCACACACGCACCACACGCGCGCACACCACACACACACACACACACACACACTATTTTAAAGCCCTTGCTTTAGGAATCAAGAAATGGTCAGTTTGATAAAGGATCCATTTACAATGTAAACATAATAACTATACAACAAGAAAACAATGGTCACATTCATTTAATTGAACGACTAAACCTGGGTAACAATAGCATAACCAGTCCAATGTTAATTCCCAAGTAACTCGCAGGTTACTACTTCTGGTATAAGGTTACCCCTCCTGGTACAGTATAAGGTTACCCCCCTCCTGGTACAGTATAAGGTTACCCCTCCTGGTACAGTATAAGGTTACCCCCTCCTGGTACAGTATAAGGTTCCCCCTCCTGGTACAGTATAAGGTTACCCCCTCCTGCTACAGTATAAGGTTACCCTCCTCCTGGTGCAGTATAAGGTTACCCCCCTCCTGGTACAGTATAAGGTTACCCTCCTCCTGGTGCAGTATAAGGTTACCCCCCTCCTGGTACAGTATAAGGTTACCCCTCCTGGTACAGTATAAGGTTACCCCTCCTGGTGCAGTATAAGGTTACCCCCCTCCTGGTACAGTATAAGGTTACCCCCTCCTGCTACAGTATAAGGTTACCCCTCCTGGTACAGTATAAGGTTACCCCCTCCTGGTACAGTATAAGGTTCCCCCTCCTGGTACAGTATAAGGTTACCCCCTCCTGCTACAGTATAAGGTTACCCTCCTCCTGGTGCAGTATAAGGTTACCCCCCTCCTGGTACAGTATAAGGTTACCCCTCCTGGTACAGTATAAGGTTACCCCTCCTGGTACAGTATAAGGTTACCCCTCCTGGTACAGTATAAGGTTACCCCTCCTGGTGCAGTATAAGGTTACCCCCCTCCTGGTACAGTATAAGGTTACCCCCTCCTGGTGCAGTATAAGGTTACCCCCCTCCTGGTACAGTATAAGGTTACCCCCCTCCTGGTACAGTATAAGGTTACCCCTCCTGGTACAGTATAAGGTTACCCCTCCTGGTGCAGTATAAGGTTACCCCTCCTGGTACAGTATAAGGTTACCCCCCTCCTGGTACAGTATAAGGTTACCCCTCCTGGTACAGTATAAGGTTACCCCTCCTGGTACAGTATAAGGTTACCCCTCCTGGTGCAGTATAAGGTTCCCCCTCCTGGTACAGTATAAGGTTACCCCCCTCCTGCTACAGTACAAGGGTACCCCCTCCTGCTACAGTACAAGGTTACCCCTCCTGCTACAGTATAAGGTTACCCCCCCTCCTGCTACAGTACAAGGTTACCCCCTCCTGCTACAGTATAAGGTTACCCCCTCCTGCTACAGTATAAGGTTACCCCCCTCCTGCTACAGTACAAGGTTACCCCCCTCCTGCTACAGTACAAGGTTACCACCCTCCTGCTACAGTACAAGGTTACCCCCCCTGCTACAGTACAAGGTTACCACCCTCCTGCTACAGTATAAGGTTACCACCCTCCTGCTACAGTATAAGGTTACCACCCTCCTGCTACAGTACAAGGTTACCACCCTCCTGCTACAGTATAAGGTTACACCCTCCTGCTACAGTATAAGGTTACCACCCTCCTGCTACAGTATAAGGTTACCACCCTCCTGCTACAGTATAAGGTTACCCCTCCTGCTACAGTATAAGGTTACCCCCCTCCTGCTACAGTATAAGGTTACCCCCCCTCCTGCTACAGTACAAGGTTACCACCCTCCTGCTACAGTATAAGGTTACCACCTCCCTGCTACAGTACAAGGTTACCACCCTCCTGCTACAGTATAAGGTTACACCCTCCTGCTACAGTATAAGGTTACCACCCTCCTGCTACAGTATAAGGTTACCCCCTCCTGCTACAGTACAAGGTTACCACCCTCCTGCTACAGTATAAGGTTACACCCTCCTGCTACAGTATAAGGTTACCACCCTCCTGCTACAGTATAAGGTTACCCCCTCCTGCTACAGTATAAGGTTACACCCTCCTGCTACAGTATAAGGTTACCACCCTCCTGCTACAGTACAAGGTTACCCCCCCTGCTACAGTATAAGGTTACCCCTCCTGCTACAGTATAAGGTTACCCCCTCCTGCTACAGTATAAGGTTACCCCCCTCCTGCTACAGTATAAGGTTACCCCTCCTGCTACAGTATAAGGTTACCCCCTCCTGCTACAGTATAAGGTTACCCCTCCTGCTACAGTATAAGGTTACCCCCTCCTGCTACAGTATAAGGTTACCCCCTCCTGCTACAGTATAAGGTTACCCCCTCCTGCTACAGTATAAGGTTACCCCTCCTGCTACAGTATAAGGTTACCCCCTCCTGCTACAGTATAAGGTTACCCCTCCTGCTACAGTATAAGGTTACCCCCTCCTGCTACAGTATAAGGTTACCCCCTCCTGCTACAGTATAAGGTTACCACCCTCCTGCTACAGTATAAGGTTACACCCTCCTGCTACAGTATAAGGTTACCCCCTCCTGCTACAGTATAAGGTTACCCCCTCCTGCTACAGTATAAGGTTACCCCTCCTGCTACAGTATAAGGTTACCCCCTCCTGCTACAGTATAAGGTTACCCCCTCCTGCTACAGTATAAGGTTACCCCCTCCTGCTACAGTATAAGGTTACCCCCTCCTGCTACAGTATAAGGTTACCCCCCTCCTGCTACAGTATAAGGTTACCCCCTCCTGCTACAGTATAAGGTTACCCCCTCCTGCTACAGTATAAGGTTACCCCCTCCTGCTACAGTATAAGGTTACCCCTCCTGCTACAGTATAAGGTTACCCCCCTCCTGCTACAGTATAAGGTTACCCCTCCTGCTACAGTATAAGGTTACCCCTCCTGCTACAGTATAAGGTTACCCCTCCTGCTACAGTATAAGGTTACCCCCTCCTGCTACAGTATAAGGTTACCCCCTCCTGCTACAGTATAAGGTTACCCCCTCCTGCTACAGTATAAGGTTACCCCCTCCTGCTACAGTATAAGGTTACCCCCTCCTGCTACAGTATAAGGTTACCCCCTCCTGCTACAGTATAAGGTTACCCCTCCTGCTACAGTATAAGGTTACCCCTCCTGCTACAGTATAAGGTTACCCCTCCTGCTACAGTATAAGGTTACCCCCTCCTGCTACAGTATAAGGTTACCCCCTCCTGCTACAGTATAAGGTTACCACCCTCCTGCTACAGTATAAGGTTACCCCCCTCCTGCTACAGTATAAGGTTACCCCTCTGCTACAGTATAAGGTTACCCCTCCTGCTACAGTATAAGGTTACCCCCTCCTGCTACAGTATAAGGTTACCCCCTCCTGCTACAGTATAAGGTTACCCCCTCCTGCTACAGTATAAGGTTACCCCTCCTGCTACAGTATAAGGTTACCCCCCTCCTGCTACAGTATAAGGTTACCCCTCCTGCTACAGTATAAGGTTACCCCCTCCTGCTACAGTATAAGGTTACCCCTCCTGCTACAGTATAAGGTTACCCCCTCCTGCTACAGTATAAGGTTACCCCCTCCTGCTACAGTATAAGGTTACCCCCTCCTGCTACAGTATAAGGTTACACCCTCCTGCTACAGTATAAGGTTACCCCCTCCTGCTACAGTATAAGGTTACCCCCTCTGCTACAGTATAAGGTTACCCCTCCTGCTACAGTATAAGGTTACCCCTCCTGCTACAGTATAAGGTTACCCCCCTCCTGCTACAGTATAAGGTTACCCCCTCCTGCTACAGTATAAGGTTACCCCTCCTGCTACAGTATAAGGTTACCCCCCTCCTGCTACAGTATAAGGTTACCCCCTCCTGCTACAGTATAAGGTTACCCCCTCCTGCTACAGTATAAGGTTACACCCCTCCTGCTACAGTATAAGGTTACCCCCTCCTGCTACAGTATAAGGTTACCCCCTCCTGCTACAGTATAAGGTTACCCCTCCTGCTACAGTATAAGGTTACCCCCTCCTGCTACAGTATAAGGTTACCCCCTCCTGCTACAGTATAAGGTTACCCCCTCCTGCTACAGTATAAGGTTACCCCCTCCTGCTACAGTATAAGGTTACCCCCTCCTGCTACAGTATAAGGTTACCCCCTCCTGCTACAGTATAAGGTTACCCCCTCCTGCTACAGTATAAGGTTACCCCCCTGCTACAGTATAAGGTTACCCCTCCTGCTACAGTATAAGGTTACCCCCCTCCTGCTACAGTATAAGGTTACCCCCTCCTGCTACAGTATAAGGTTACCCCCTCCTGCTACAGTATAAGGTTACCCCCTCCTGCTACAGTATAAGGTTACCCCCTCCTGCTACAGTATAAGGTTACCCCTCCTGCTACAGTATAAGGTTACCCCCCTCCTGCTACAGTATAAGGTTACCCCCTCCTGCTACAGTATAAGGTTACCCCTCCTGCTACAGTATAAGGTTACCCCTCCTGCTACAGTATAAGGTTACCCCTCCTGCTACAGTATAAGGTTACCCCCTCCTGCTACAGTATAAGGTTACCCCCTCCTGCTACAGTATAAGGTTACCCCCTCCTGCTACAGTATAAGGTTACCCCCTCCTGCTACAGTATAAGGTTACCCCCTCCTGCTACAGTATAAGGTTACCCCTCCTGCTACAGTATAAGGTTACCCCTCCTGCTACAGTATAAGGTTACCCCCTCCTGCTACAGTATAAGGTTACCCCCCTCCTGCTACAGTATAAGGTTACCCCCTCCTGCTACAGTATAAGGTTACCCCCCTCCTGCTACAGTATAAGGTTACCCCCTCCTGCTACAGTATAAGGTTACCCCTCCTGCTACAGTATAAGGTTACCCTCCTGCTACAGTATAAGGTTACCCCCTCCTGCTACAGTATAAGGTTACCCCTCCTGCTACAGTATAAGGTTACCCCCTCCTGCTACAGTATAAGGTTACCCCCTCCTGCTACAGTATAAGGTTACCCCCCTCCTGCTACAGTATAAGGTTACCCCCTCCTGCTACAGTATAAGGTTACACCCTCCTGCTACAGTATAAGGTTACCCCCTCCTGCTACAGTATAAGGTTACCCCTCCTGCTACAGTATAAGGTTACCCCCTCCTGCTACAGTATAAGGTTACCCCCTCCTGCTACAGTATAAGGTTACCCCCTCTGCTACAGTATAAGGTTACCCCCCTCCTGCTACAGTATAAGGTTACCCCCTCCTGCTACAGTATAAGGTTACCCCCTCCTGCTACAGTATAAGGTTACCCCCTCCTGCTACAGTATAAGGTTACCCCCTCCTGCTACAGTATAAGGTTACCCCCTCCTGCTACAGTATAAGGTTACCCCCTCCTGCTACAGTATAAGGTTACCCCTCCTGCTACAGTATAAGGTTACCCCCTCCTGCTACAGTATAAGGTTACCCCCTCCTGCTACAGTATAAGGTTACCCCCTCCTGCTACAGTATAAGGTTACCCCTCCTGCTACAGTATAAGGTTACCCCCTCCTGCTACAGTATAAGGTTACCCCTCCTGCTACAGTATAAGGTTACCCCCCTCCTGCTACAGTATAAGGTTACCCCCCTCCTGCTACAGTATAAGGTTACCCCCCTCCTGCTACAGTATAAGGTTACCCCCTCCTGCTACAGTATAAGGTTACCCCCCTCCTGCTACAGTATAAGGTTACCCCTCCTGCTACAGTATAAGGTTAACCCCCTCCTGCTACAGTATAAGGTTACCCCCTCCTGCTACAGTATAAGGTTACCCCCTCCTGCTACAGTATAAGGTTACCCCTCCTGCTACAGTATAAGGTTACCCCTCCTGCTACAGTATAAGTTACCCCCTCCTGCTACAGTATAAGGTTACCCCCTCCTGCTACAGTATAAGGTTACCCCTCCTGCTACAGTATAAGGTTACCCCTCCTGCTACAGTATAAGGTTACCCCTCCTGCTACAGTATAAGGTTA
>WNGS01162647.1:3700341-3728351 GCA_020271785.1 Procambarus virginalis | reverse complement strand
ACGTACACACACACACACACACACACACACACACACACCCACACACACACACACACACACACACCCACATTGGCTAAATAAAACGGCCTTTAGAACTTGTGTAAGGAATCTTTCAGAACATTATATACCACATATGTCAGACCAATCTAGAGTATGCGGCTCCAGCATGGAGTCCCTATCTAGTCAAGCATAAGACTAAACTGGAAAAGGTTCAAAGGTTTGCCACCAGACTAGTACCCGAGCTGAGAGGTATGAGCTACGAGGAGCGACTGCAGGTATTAAACCTCACTTCGTTGGAAGACAGAAGAGTTAGGGGGGACATGATCACCACATTCAAGATTCTCAGGGGATCGACAGGGTTGATAAAGACAGGCTGTTTAACACAAGGGGCACACGCACTAGGGGACACAGGTGGAAACTGAGTGCCCAAATGAGCCACAGAGATATTAGAAAGAACTTTTTTAGTGTCAGAGTGGTTGACAAATGGAATGCATTAGGAAGCGATGTGGTGGAGGCTGACTCCATACACAGTTTCAAGTGTAGATATGATAGAGCCCATTAGGCTCAGGAAACTGTACACCTGTTGATTGACGGTTGAGAGGCGGGACCAAAGAGCCAGAGCTCAACCCCCGCAAGCACAACTAGGTGAGTACAACTAGGTGAGTACACACAGACAGACAGTTCATAAGTGGATTATCCTAATCCTATTCTAACAATTATAAATAAAGAATCAATAATTTGCATTGGCACTTTTGTTGCTCGTTTTTTTCTTTAACCCACAAGACACCAAAGATGAAAACTGTTTCAGAACCAGTAATGTGGAGGAACCAGTAATAGCATTTACCTTTTTTTAATCTTAACTGAGGACGAGTTCAGATCATTCATTACCAATTTCCAATCACAAAACTCAGGTGTAGTTATTTACCATACAAATGAGACAAAATTTGGGGTATTTATGAACAAAATTATCCAGCAGCTTTACACATTGTTTCCCGTGACCATTTTTTTTCTTTTAAACTTTTGTATTAAGCTTGAAATCCAAGGTTTATTACTACAGTATAACCTAAAGCTGCATCTTTTATCAAAGTTGTAGTAACCACGACAACAGTTCTGTTGAACCGATGACTATGCATTCTTTTTATAAACTTTTAACATAGCCATAGTGACAGCCTGTTCAACTAGCCTATTGGTGCTTGCAGTCCACAAGCCAATAGCCATCATAGCCTGGTATATCAGCATTGCACCATTTAATTTCTTCTTAATACCAGCAACATACTAATGTCTACCCCGCTATATTTGGCCAAGTTTATATTTTGCACCGGTGGCCGAGCGGACACAACACTAGACGCGTGATCCTGGGTGTCCCGGGATTGATCCCGGGCGCCAGCGAGAAACAATGGGCAGAGTTTCTTTCACCCTGATGCCCCTGTTATCTAGCAGTAAATAGGCACTTGTGGAGGAAACTGTCACGGGCTGCTTCCTGGGGGTGGAGGCCTGGTCGAGGACCGGGCCACGGGGACACCAAGCCCCAAAATGATCTCAAGATAGCATACTGTAGTATAACCTTAGACTTTAGTTGTTACTCTCGTGTGCACATTAACAACACAACATTCAAACATGAGATCTCTCTCGTGTCGTCAGAAGTATGGCAAGACTGCTGTGAAGATATACCTGTAATGTCAATGATTAGCAGACTGGGCAGAGAGTAACATGTCTGTACATTTTACAGCCTTGAAAGATGAGGCGACCAGTGCTGAACGAGAGTACAAGCCCATGATAACTCTTATCTTGAGGTTATCTTGAGATTTCAGGGCTTTTTAGTGTCCCCACTGCCCGGTCCTCGACCAGGCCTCCACCCCCAGGAAGCAGCCCGTGACAGCTTCCTCCACAAGTACCTATTTATTGCTAGGTAACAGGGGCATCAGGGTGAAAGAAACTCTGCCCATTGTTTCTCGCCGGCGCCTAGGATTGAACCCAGGACCACAGGATCACAAGTCCAGCGTGCTGTCTGCTCAGCTGACCGGCTCCTTCTAGTGACACTCTCTGACCATTTTATAGGTTCTTATCTGCACTTTCCTTGTTGCATTTGTATCTTGTCAGCCCAACCATTAACTGACTACTTATTTCAAGTGATATCGTGGAGGCAGGAAAGTCATAAGCATTACAGAAACATGTACTACTACAATTTTTGTATCAAATAGTTATACTGTCACTCTTTGTACCATGGTAAGTGATAGCAAGTATAGTAAGAAGCACCTAAAATATTTCCAATTTATACATTTTCAAAAATGTTGTGCTAAATTATCGATGAAATGTTAACTGAACAATCGGTTAACAAAAATGTTATCACTTTCGAGAGGAATTCATCGGTTAGTTACTTTTTGGGTGAAAGGTATATTAAAAATACGGACAAAAGCTTTCAGTTACACAGAACAAAAGAATATTCCAAACTTATTTCATAATGCACAGTATTACAGTGTTTAATTACCACCTTTCTCAGTAGATGCTTCGTACTTTTATTAAAGGATTAGTAAAAACAACTTATTCATGCAAGTTAAAAAATTAAACAAAATAAAACATGCAGAAATTATCAGAAGCAAATTACAAAAGTACACTAAAAATCTCACCAAAGCAAGAGCGTGCACGACAATTACTTCATGCATAGCAAGAGTTGGTGTATACACTAGCTTACCATATAGGAGCAATACACTCCCAGCCCACTAATATGAAAAGGAAGGAAGTGATGACATTTTGGCAAGTCCTGAACCATTATTAACTCGTCGTCATGATGGACCGAAACATCACCGTATGGTTCAGGGGCCAGATTCACGAAGCATTTACGCAAGTACTTACAAACGTGTACATCCTTCCTCAATCTTTGATGGCTTTGGTTACATTTATTAAACAGTTTACAAGCATGAAAACTTGCCAATCAACTGTTGTTATTGTTATAAACAGCCTCCTGGTGCTTCGGAGCTCATTACTTGTTTAATAATTGGAAACAAAGCCGCCAAAGATTGAGAAAAGATGTACAGGTTCGTAAGTGCTTGCGTAACTGCTTCGTGAATCTGGCCCCAGTACTTTTTTCCTTGTCACATTTGTGGGTTGGACGTGTAATTTTTAGCCAGGTTGTTGTGGCTCTCTATATGTATAGTCTAAGTTTAATCTAGTCGGCCTCCTTACCTGCAATAGCACGATCACATCTCTCCTTGTCAGCAGCTATGTAACAAGAATTCCAGAAGAAGAAGATGGCACCCAGGATATTGATGATTGCACACAGGAACATCGCATATTGCTTGGACTGAAACACACATCAAATTGGATTGTTGAAAAATAAGTCTAACGACAGCTTTAACAAACATGTCGGATAAATGTCTCTTCCAGTAGTGCGTGATAAACAATGACTGCTAATAAAATAAGTGTAATTTATTCTACAGCTCTTGTACCATTGATACAGTCCAAGTGTTATGTGCCTGGTATACTATGCTCTGGCTCCTCAAATTAGTATGGTACGAACTACTGTACTATGCTTCTTCACTTCCAATAAGCAAAGAAGAGATAACTTTCAAATAAATTAGGAACTGGAGGTAACAACTGGGCATTTGGACCAAAAATTCACCTTACCTTAAATTCAACATATAAGCTATCCATGTCATCAATTGGTGTATTTGTTGTACTTGTAGCATTGAAGAAAGTCGGTTCTGTTGTTGTTGTGAATGGAGCAACAGTAGTGGTCATATTTCGATCATGAATGTATGGCTTGAATGCATCGGCCACCTGCAAGAAAACAGTTTATGTGAAATATCTCCAAAACAACCAACATGGCTTATGATGATGGGGGGCAAAAAGCCTGCACTTAAGCTTATCAAGATCCTAAGCCAACTACTGCACCGATCTTTCCACAAAATACAACCCCTCAACCCAGGGTCCAGACTCATGAAGTTCAATATTTATAAAGAAATGCAAGGTGCCAGTTGCACAAGCCCTCAGTATAGTGTGGAGGACACGGGGGAGATACCAGATGCGCTTAAAGCAGCAGACATAGCCCCTCTACACAAGGGAGGGAGCAAAGCATTGGCAAAGAATTATAGACCAGTTGCACTGACGTCCCACAAAATAAAAGTTTTAGAGAGAGTGATCATGAGTCAGGCAACTAGTTTCATGGAGACCAATGACCTCCACAACCCAGGCCAACATGAATTTAGAGCGGGAAGATCATGCCTCTTTCAGCTACTTGACCACTACGACAAAATCACCGAGGCATTAGAAGAAAAGCAAAATACAGGTGTGGTATACACAGACTTCGCAAAGACATTCGATAAATGTGACCATGGAGTGATAGCACACAAAATGAGGAAATGAGGTCAATGGGAATAACTGGTAAAGTAGGATGCTGGATATTCCATTTTCTGTTGAACAGAACACAGTAACAGTTAATCAAATAAAATTGTGTCCAAGCACAGTTAAAAGCTCTGTACCTCAAGGTACAGTCCTTGCACCACTGCTTTTCCTTATTCTCATATCAGATATAGACAAAAATACAAGTCACAGCTTTGTATCTTCCTTTGCAGATGACTCAAAAATCAGGATGAAAATTACCTCTGCTGAAGACATTGAAAAACTGCAAGCAGATTTTAATAAAGTTTTCAATTGGTCAGCAGAAAATAATCATCCACTCCGTAGACAAAGGAATGAACCGAGACACCCCCTGGATGTGAACCGCACGGAGAGCTAAACCCAGAGAACTCGGCAGATGAGCCACTCGAAGCTACCAGCCCCAAAGAGCCATGAACCAATGCCCCCCCTCCCGCCCCCAGTTCAGACAAGGAACCACCGGGGCACAGTCCAAATGGAGCTAGACCACAGAGCCCCGAGTGACTCGAATTCGCTGTTGCGAGAACCACACTGCTGCGAACTCCTGCACCGTGCTGTGAGCCCAACAGAAAGACGGACCCTAACGACCTGACCAGCCAACACATCGCACGAGGGAACGGGTAGGCACCATGGCACCGAACCCAGAAAAACCCAAAGAGGTGGTCAGACACAGCATCCGACACTAGGCCCTTGGGTGATGAACCCAGCGATCGCAAGAGTGGCGGAAAGGATTGCTCCAATGGAACCATAACAGCCTCCAAAGTCAAACCCAACCCAGCCGGAAGACAAGCAAGGCGAAGTTCAAACTCTTGCACAGCTACTCCGCTGAGTGACCCGGCACCCCCCCCCCCCTTCCCCCCAGAACAGCTGAAGGCAGGACCACAGCCGGAATAACACCGCAAGAGGAAGGGACACGGAAGCCGTCAGGAGGCCTGGTTGAGGACACGGCTGCAGGGACACTAAGCCCCAAAATCATCTCATCTCCAGACCAGGCCCAGCTAATTCTAAACCTGAGAAAGAACCAAATGGGACTTCCTCCAGTTCAACAAGAACCAAATCCCTGATGATCAGACATGTAGATTGGTGGGAGCCCATACCAGCAGTCAAGGTAGGCCAAATTCCTAGTAGATGCAGTCAGGCCCCCACGTCCCAGGTAAGATGCGTAAAAATGCGAGGTGCCAGATTCAGCCCAAATGGAAGGCAGCGAAAGCGGTACGCCCAACACCCCACCACGAAACCTATCCAGTTCCTGAACCCCGGATGAATAGAAACATGCTAAAACGCATCCTTGAGATCCAAGAACACCATCCAAGCCTCTGGATCGAGAAGAAGCCGGACCTGGGACAAACATCTCCCGCCTGGACAACACCTGAGACAAGAGCTAGGCAGGAGAAAAGAAATACAACTGTTCCAGTCCAGCCGAAATGCATCCACTAAAGAACGGAGCCACACATGCCAGTTCCACGCCAACACGAAGCAGTTCACCTCAAAGCACCTGAACATTTCTCAGAGCTAACGGAAGGGCACGTCATCGATGGTCCACTCTGTGGAAATGGGACATAAACCACATGGAGAACTAAACTCAGAATCCAAAAGAGTTACTTGCAGAGTCTGGCATCACAGTGAAAAATACAGAAGAGACCCATTGTGATTCAGGCACTGAACCACATGAGAGCAGTCGGGGTGGAGCCAGATCACAGAGCCCAGAGGGAGATGCTGCAGAGCCTGCCACAGCCACAAACTCCTCCACTGTGCTATGTGTCTTACAAAGACTACTTGTCCAATGACCTTGGAAGGCCTGATGAGTGCTGGTCACAAACCCAGGGCCAAGGGATATGTAAATGGGTCGAGCGATGGGGGAGAAGGTGCCACCACCAGACCCAACCCTAAAAGATCAAAGATGAAACCTGCGAGCCAGAAACCACTCAAGCCATCTCAAGCCAAGTAATTCAGGGCCTCTCCAACACTAGATGGAGACACCTACAAACAGAACAGAGCCACTGGCAGCAAGAAAGGGGAAGCTATCCGGGAGTCCCAGACCAGGTCTAAACCTGCAATGGAATCAAGAGGGACTTGCACCAGTTCATCAGAAACCCGACCCAGGCAGGCAGGGAGGAACCAGATCCCTGTCAAAGACATCCAGACCAGCTGGGATCCCAAACCAGCCAGTCGTCGAGGTCGGCTGTAACCACACGAGTCAACCTCAATTTAAATTATCAATCATACATATTAAAAAGGAAATATAGAAAATATACAAATATGTACAGTACGAGGAAATAACAAAGCAGAAATGGTACAATGGACTTCTCTTGCAAATGATGGAAGATGTTGCTGGCATCTATTGTGACAAAGGTCTAGATAACACTAATGATGAATACACCATATCATCTTCAGCCTAAAATACCTGTACAAATATTTGTAGTCAACTGGTCTACTGTTACTGTGTAATGTCAATTGGTTTACCACGTTATTGGTCTACTATTTGTCGTCACTACACAGTTAAACGTGAATAAACAGTTTTGTTCATATGTTAAAGCTTACTCAAAAGGTAACATTTATCACATGGACAAATACAAAAGTAAAATTTTTTTCTGTAAATAAATGCTGTGGTTTTGAAACTACAGCATTTATTCCCTCCCAGCATCACCAAGTGTAACAGCAGACAGTGACAACTTACCACACCAATAAGGTACGGACTCCCAGCGTCACCAAGTGTAACAGCAAACAGTGACAACTTACCACACCAATAAGGTACGGACTCCCAGCATCACCAAGTGTAACAGCAGACAGTGACAACTTACCACACCAATAAGGTACGGACTCCCAGCATCACCAAGTGTAACAGCAGACAGTGACAACTTACCTCACCAATAAGGTACGGACTCCCAGCATCACCAAGTGTAACAGCAGACAGTGACAACTTACCACACCAATAAGGTACGGACTCCCAGCATCACCAAGTGTAACAGCAGACAGTGACAACTTACCACACCAATAAGGTACGGACTCCCAGCATCACCAAGTGTAACAGCAGACAGTGACAACTTACCACACCAATAAGGTACGGACTCCCAGCATCACCAAGTGTAACAGCAGACAGTGACAACTTACCACACCAATAAGGTACAGACTCCCAGCATCACCAAGTGTAACAGCAGACAGTGACAACTTACCACACCAATAAGGTACGGACTCCCAGCATCACCAAGTGTAACAGCAGACAGTGACAACTTACCTCACCAATAAGGTACGGACTCCCAGCATCACCAAGTGTAACAGCAGACAGTGACAACTTACCACACCAATAAGGTACGGACTCCCAGCATCACCAAGTGTAACAGCAGACAGTGACAACTTACCACACCAATAAGGTACGGACTCCCAGCATCACCAAGTGTAACAGCAGACAGTGACAACTTACCTCACCAATAAGGTACGGACTCCCAGCATCACCAAGTGTAAAAGCAGACAGTGACAACTTACCACACCAATAAGGTACAGACTCCCAGCATCACCAAGTGTAACAGCAGACAGTGACAACTTACCACACCAATAAGGTACGGACTCCCAGCATCACCAAGTGTAACAGCAGACAGTGACAACTTACCACACCAATAAGGTACGGACTCCCAGCATCACCAAGTGTAACAGCAGACAGTGACAACTTACCACACCAATAAGGTACGGACTCCCAGCGTCACCAAGTGTAACAGCAGACAGTGACAACTTACCTCACCAATAAGGTACGGACTCCCAGCGTCACCAAGTGTAACAGCAGACAGTGACAACTTACCTCACCAATAAGGTACGGACTCCCAGCATCACCAAGTGTAACAGCAGACAGTGACAACTTACCACACCAATAAGGTACGGACTCCCAGCGTCACCAAGTGTAACAGCAGACAGTGACAACTTACCACACCAATAAGGTACGGACTCCCAGCATCACCAAGAGCATGGGAAAACAGGATTTGGAAGGCTTCTGCTGACGACCGTCTTGTAGGAATGACAATATACTGAAAAAGATCACATCAGTAAATTCAGTACAATATATTTTGTAGAAAAAATGGACAAATTTCAAAATAATAAAATATAAGGCTACAATACATACAACTTTCATTATATGGGACAGGGAGCCTGTATTTAGGTTCATCGATGTCTTCCAACTAGGCCTGGGCCAACTAATGACCTTCCCCAGGAAGGGACCCCACAAGTTGCCTAACTCCCAGGTATTTATTTACTGCTAGATCAACAGATGCATCAGGTGAAACATGCCTAGCAGTGTCAGCCCTACTACAGGGATTGAACCTGGGACTCTCTACGGAGAGCTGAGGACATACACCACTGTCATTGGAGCCAAGACAAATTTGACACTTTTGATCAAGTATATTTTTTATTGAAAACCCAGTTGAAGGATCTTTGAGATAAAATAAAGATGATATCACTGAGGAAACGATTCCTAATGCAACTTGTAGAAATCAACAAATTATATAAATTATGCAATGAAATCTTCTATCTTGAGGTTATCTTGAGATGATTTCGGGGCTTTTTAGTGTCCCCGCAGCCCGTTCCTCGACCAGGCCTCCACATATCTATGAACAACATAACTATTTAATCCCTGAATGGTTGTATATTATAACCGTAAACTTTTATATATGGTTATAAGCTTCTCCCTATATAAACCTACCCTAGCTTTGCGCCCTGGAGAGGCCACTCCAGACCGACAACCAAGTGCATCTGCGTAGTCTACCGAGACTGATGGATGCCTACTACTACTACTACTACTACTACTACTACTATTTAATCCTTGATCACTTAACAACTTACTCCACAGAGCAATGTTCCGAGATGGAACTTCAGTATGGAACAACTTTCAGCTACAGATTAACTTCATCCACCATCAATCAAATCAAAAGTTTAATTCATAAATGTTTATACAGTATATTAATAACTGGATAATGAATATTATTTTTACTAATTGTCGTAGGCAGTGTAATGCCGCCGTATTGTCGGTGGCACTGCCACTGACAATGCAGAAATTACACAAGTCATAACAGATTAGCACACAGACATCATTATACTGTACAGTACTGTTTAATGTACAGTTTAGATTCAGATTAGAAGTTTTATTTGAACCTTCACACGAGTCCCATATTTCAATCACTACTACTCTGGTCGTATCCTCCTATTTGACATTCAAATCCAAGTTATTTAGTACTTAAAACACTTTCATTGCTGCTAACACAGCATTTATCCAGCATCAAGGCATTACCTTTTAAGATGTAGTAAATTATTTTTGTATTTATATATACAAGAGTTGTTACATTATTGTACAGCCACTAGCACGCATGGCATTTCGGGCAGGTCTTAATCCTAAATTTTCTCTGGAATATGACCTGCCAAATTGTTTAATAACCAGGTACCCATTCACTGCTGGGTGGACAGAGGCTACAGTTAAGGATTGGCACCCAGTCAATCCAGGATACGAACCCAGGCCAAAGCACTCACGAACGCCGGTCAAGTGCATAACCACTGTGCCGTGGGGACTGCATAGCAAATAATGAACATGACCTCTCAAACCAATATGTTTACCTCTCTGGCAGTTTCTTAATACGTACATTATTAACATTTGTTGATATTGTACATATATGAAACCCCAGTCATTATAACAATTTGGCCCCATTTGCAAATGAGAATTTCAGAATCCTTATTCATTAGAAATCATCATGGTCATCATTACCCCATTTTATCGGGCAGGAAAACATCAGCCAGAAACTTATTGTTATAATATATCTGGCAAACTCTTTTATAAGGGTCTCTGTAGTACAGTTTGCTTCATTCTTGACTCTCAATTGAGAATTCCGGGTTCCAATCCCGGCAAGACAGAAATGGTTGGGCACATTTCCTATCACCTAATGACCCTGCTCACCTAGCAGTAAGCAGGCACCCAGGAATTAGTCAGCTTCTTGTGGGATTGCACCCTGTAGGGGAAGGAGGGAGGGGGGGAAGACATTGATTTTTTTTCTCAGGGATATTCCTGTGTGGGCCCTAAGCCTCTGACTGGTGCATTAAGTGTACACTATTGCAATAAATGTAACAAAATCCAAGTCTATTATACATTTTTTTTTTTGCTTGATTACCTATTTAACTCCCCGACCTCCCAGACAGGTCTGCTCGGCCGACCGGGCGCCGGTCGGCCGAGCGGACAGCACACTGGACTTGTGATCCTGTGGTCCTGGGTTCGATCCCAGGCGCCAGCGAGAAACAATGGGCAGAGTTTCTTTCACCTATGCCCCTGTTACCTAGCAGTAAAATAGGTACCTGGGTTTGTCAGCTGTCACGGGCTGCTTCCTGGGGGTGGAGGCCTGGTTGAGGACTCTGCCGCGGGGACACTAAAAGCCCCGAATTATCTCAAGATAACCCCCTTCAACCATTGACACATTAAGTCACAACAAAAGGATAGAAATGTGCTATTAAAGAGTGCAGTAAATAGACAATGATAGAATGTGTGCAATAAAATGAAGCATTGGAGAAANCATAATGATTTAAATGGATTCCCGAGGAAAACCTAAAAATTAGTGACAGCGTTCAAATTAATCACTTTTTGAAGGCAAAGACGATAATATCCAAAAATCACAACCGATTGGAAAATTTCAATCAACAGCAATTAATCACTTTTTCAAAGTAAAGGCTATAATATCGAAAAATCACAACTAATCATAATTTCAATCAAGAGCAACAGAATGTGGAGTTTGCAGGAGAGGCAACAACACAGTAATGTTAGTCCAATTATCACCCGCACACACACGCAAGACTCCGGGTAATTAATAGTTTAACACTTAAACCGACCTTTGCGAAGTGCAACAGATTCTTCTAAGTGAGCATAACACTTGCATTCTGTAGGTAGAAAAATATATAAAGTTTAAATGTAGTATAAATTCTGTATTCAGATAAAAAAAAAAAGTGTTGATTGTAACGAAGAGTCTTTATAAGGGATACGGCCTTAGCAGCTCCCTGTAGCTATCTGAACAGATAGCTTCACACAAATGAGTCGCATCGGTCCTACGAGTCCTTACTAGCCTACCAAAGACCAGAGGTTAAAATCTGGCCCCTACCGTTAGAGGCCCTGAGAGCAGGGAATTCATGATCACCCGTACCAAAGAAACAAACCCCTAGAAAAGAAGCAAGGCAAAACAGACGACTGCATGGTTCACAGAGAGCGAACAGCGCACAAAATGACTTGCCAAATGATCCACCCAGTAGTTAGGTCATACACCCATAGTAACAGTGGCAACACAGGTGGCAGCACTACTGGAGCTGCCAACTCTCCATGTCAACAATCCTCAGTCCAGAGCCTAAGAAAACCAACTGATGCCCCCCTGGCAATCTATGCCAATAGCCAACATCGCAGCTCCACCGAGGACAAACAATAAAAGCCGATAGTATTCAGCACGAGATATGAATCAACAAAGCACCAAGACAAAACGGACAGAACCACAAACAGAAAACAAAGAGACAAAAATACATAAAGTGCCAGGAAACGTCGTGCTACTGCCAGAATGACTGATGCAGAGGGGAACCAAGAGTTCGGCCACCTACACACCATACAGATGGTGATGGACCAAAGTCAAACTTCACACATGAAGAACAAAGACCCTAGAATCAGCAAGGAAGGTCTCTGAAACAATCTACTGAATGAAGCAGAACTGTAGAAAATTGCCCAAATTTGGAGAACCAGAAGGACTAGAAATCAAGGCTGAATAAGCCACCAAAGAGCCTGAAGGATCACCCTGCCAGTGAAAGTTTCTAGTGTGGGCAAAACCTGGGGCAACAGCTGAACTGGGGGGAAGCGTGAAAGGAACCCCCCACCTCGACCAGACCAGTCAAAGGGCATCCACTGCAAGTCTCTCGTGATCTTAGAATAGTTATGTAAGGCAGAAGCTGCTGGATTCACAGTGATGTGAAGAGGTACCACCTCTGGGAGCTTGAACATTACACAGATCTAATTGAAGTATGTTGTCAAAAGTTCACTGTGCAAATGGGATGGAAATTAGAGATAGACCTTCTGCAAGAATGTTGAACACACATCCCAAACATGAACCATGCAGAAAACCAAACTCCAAGAATCTAAAAGATGAGCTACTTGGAGGAGGGTGGCCTGGTCACAGAGGAGGAAGGTGCCATAGAACCGAACCTAGAAAAACCAGAAGAGGAAACCAGCGATGGGCAAACTGAACTCGCATCCGAAAATCCAAGTGGTGGCAAAAAGGAGGGAACTGGAAGAACCAAGACAATCCCTGGAGTCAATCTTTGCTTGGAAGCCCAAACCAACCAGTTATTGATGTAATCCAAAATTTGGACATCTAAAAGATGCCGTCTGGTTAGAACCGAGGAGCCAGAACCAAGTGAAAAAGAGTACCCCGAAAGCAGGAAGCCTGAATCCCCACAACAAACCTGTACCTCAGATTAAAGGAGATGTGCCAGAATGGTTATCGTGAGATGATTTCGGGGCTTAGCGTCCCCGCGGCCCGGTCCTTGACCACACATGAATGCATCACAAATTTTTCTGGTTGGACACCAACCAGGAAAATTGCTAAGTACACCAGACAGACAAGATCTAGGACATTCATGTGAAAGGGTGGACTGGAAGAAAAAGAACCAAACTTGATATGGAAGAATATACCCTAGGGTCAAAGTCCAATGAAGAGACCAGGAATAACCCGACACCCAGTGACAAGATGGGGAACGCAACCAACCCAGAATTCAACAAGATNCCCCCCTCCTGCTAGGTTACCCCCTCCTGCTACAGTATAAGGTTACCCCTCCTGCTACAGTATAAGGTTACCCCCTCCTGCTACAGTATAAGGTTACCCCCTCCTGCTACAGTATAAGGTTACCCCTCCTGCTACAGTATAAGGTTACCCCCTCCTGCTACAGTATAAGGTTACCCCCTCCTGCTACAGTATAAGGTTACCCCCCTCCTGCTACAGTATAAGGTTACCCCTCCTGCTACAGTATAAGGTTACCCCCTCCTGCTACAGTATAAGGTTACCCCCTCCTGCTACAGTATAAGGTTACCCCCTCCTGCTACAGTATAAGGTTACCCCCCTCCTGCTACAGTATAAGGTTACCCCCTCCTGCTACAGTATAAGGTTACCCCCTCCTGCTACAGTATAAGGTTACCCCTCCTGGTACAGTATAAGGTTACCCCTCCTGCTACAGTATAAGGTTACCCCCTCCTGCTACAGTATAAGGTTACCCCCCTCCTGCTACAGTATAAGGTTACCCCCTCCTGCTACAGTATAAGGTTACCCCCTCCTGCTACAGTATAAGGTTACCCCCTCCTGCTACAGTATAAGGTTACCCCCTCCTGCTACAGTATAAGGTTACCCCTCCTGCTACAGTATAAGGTTACCCCCTCCTGCTACAGTATAAGGTTACCCCCTCCTGCTACAGTATAAGGTTACCCCTCCTGCTACAGTATAAGGTTACCCCTCCTGCTACAGTATAAGGTTACCCCTCCTGCTACAGTATAAGGTTACCACCCTCCTGCTACAGTATAAGGTTACCCCCTGCTACAGTATAAGGTTACCCCCTCCTGCTACAGTATAAGGTTACCCCCTCCTGCTACAGTATAAGGTTACCCCCTCCTGCTACAGTATAAGGTTACCCCCTCCTGCTACAGTATAAGGTTACCCCCTCCTGCTACAGTATAAGGTTACCCCCTCCTGCTACAGTATAAGGTTACCCCCTCCTGCTACAGTATAAGGTTACCCCCTCCTGCTACAGTATAAGGTTACCCCCTCCTGCTACAGTATAAGGTTACCCCCTCCTGCTACAGTATAAGGTTACCCCTCCTGCTACAGTATAAGGTTACCCTCCTGCTACAGTATAAGGTTACCCCCTCCTGCTACAGTATAAGGTTACCCCCTCCTGCTACAGTATAAGGTTACCCCTCCTGCTACAGTATAAGGTTACCCCCTCCTGCTACAGTATAAGGTTACCCCCTCCTGCTACAGTATAAGGTTACCCCCTCCTGCTACAGTATAAGGTTACCCCCTCCTGCTACAGTATAAGGTTACCCCTCCTGCTACAGTATAAGGTTACCCCCTCCTGCTACAGTATAAGGTTACCCCCTCCTGCTACAGTATAAGGTTACCCCCTCCTGCTACAGTATAAGGTTACCCCCTCCTGCTACAGTATAAGGTTACCCCCTCCTGCTACAGTATAAGGTTACCCCCTCCTGCTACAGTATAAGGTTACCCCTCCTGCTACAGTATAAGGTTACCCCCCTCCTGCTACAGTATAAGGTTACCCCCTCCTGCTACAGTATAAGGTTACCCCCTCCTGCTACAGTATAAGGTTACCCCTCCTGCTACAGTATAAGGTTACCCCCTCCTGCTACAGTATAAGGTTACCCCCCTCCTGCTACAGTATAAGGTTACCCCCTCCTGCTACAGTATAAGGTTACCCCTCCTGCTACAGTATAAGGTTACCCCCTCCTGCTACAGTATAAGGTTACCCCCTCCTGCTACAGTATAAGGTTACCCCCTCCTGCTACAGTATAAGGTTACCCCCCTCCTGCTACAGTATAAGGTTACCCCCCTCCTGCTACAGTATAAGGTTACCCCCTCCTGCTACAGTATAAGGTTACCCCCTCCTGCTACAGTATAAGGTTACCCCTCCTGCTACAGTATAAGGTTACCCCCTCCTGCTACAGTATAAGGTTACCCCTCCTGCTACAGTATAAGGTTACCCCCTCCTGCTACAGTATAAGGTTACCCCCTCCTGCTACAGTATAAGGTTACCCCTCCTGCTACAGTATAAGGTTACCCCCTCCTGCTACAGTATAAGGTTACCCCCTCCTGCTACAGTATAAGGTTACCCCCTCCTGCTACAGTATAAGGTTACCCCCTCCTGCTACAGTATAAGGTTACCCCTCCTGCTACAGTATAAGGTTACCCCTCCTGCTACAGTATAAGGTTACCCCCTCCTGCTACAGTATAAGGTTACCCCCTCCTGCTACAGTATAAGGTTACCCCCTCCTGCTACAGTATAAGGTTACCCCTCCTGCTACAGTATAAGGTTACCCCCTCCTGCTACAGTATAAGGTTACCCCCTCCTGCTACAGTATAAGGTTACCCCCTCCTGCTACAGTATAAGGTTACACCCCTCCTGCTACAGTATAAGGTTACCCCCTCCTGCTACAGTATAAGGTTACCCCCTCCTGCTACAGTATAAGGTTACCCCCTCCTGCTACAGTATAAGGTTACCCCCTCCTGCTACAGTATAAGGTTACCCCCTCCTGCTACAGTATAAGGTTACCCCTCCTGCTACAGTATAAGGTTACCCCCCTCCTGCTACAGTATAAGGTTACCCCTCCTGCTACAGTATAAGGTTACCCCCTCCTGCTACAGTATAAGGTTACCCCCCTCCTGCTACAGTATAAGGTTACCCCTCCTGCTACAGTATAAGGTTACCCCTCCTGCTACAGTATAAGGTTACCCCCTCCTGCTACAGTATAAGGTTACCCCTCCTGCTACAGTATAAGGTTACACCCTCCTGCTACAGTATAAGGTTACCACCCTCCTGCTACAGTATAAGGTTACCCCCTCCTGCTACAGTATAAGGTTACCCCCTCCTGCTACAGTATAAGGTTACCCCTCCTGCTACAGTATAAGGTTACCCCCCTCCTGCTACAGTATAAGGTTACCCCCTCCTGCTACAGTATAGGGTACCCCCTCCTGCTACAGTATAAGGTTACCCCTCCTGCTACAGTACAGGTTACCCCTCCTGCTACAGTATAAGGTTACCCCTCCTGCTACAGTATAAGGTTACCCCTCCTGCTACAGTATAAGGTTACCCCTCCTGCTACAGTATAAGGTTACCCCCTCCTGCTACAGTATAAGGTTACCCCCTCCTGCTACAGTATAAGGTTACCCCCTCCTGCTACAGTATAGGTTACCCCCTCCTGCTACAGTATAAGGTTACCCCCCCTCTGCTACAGTATAAGGTTACCCCCTCCTGCTACAGTACAAGGTTACCCCCCTCCTGCTACAGTACAAGGTTACCCCCTCCTGCTACAGTATAAGGTTACCCCCCTCCTGCTACAGTATAAGNTACCCCCTCCTGCTACAGTATAAGGTTACCCCCTCCTGCTACAGTATAAGGTTACCCCCTCCTGCTACAGTATAAGGTTACCCCCTCCTGCTACAGTATAAGGTTACCCCTCTGCTACAGTATAAGGTTACCCCTCCTGCTACAGTATAAGGTTACCCCCTCCTGCTACAGTATAAGGTACCCCCTCCTGCTACAGTATAAGGTTACCACCCTCCTGCTACAGTATAAGGTTACCCCCTCCTGCTACAGTATAAGGTTACCCCTCCTGCTACAGTATAAGGTTACCCCTCCTGCTACAGTATAAGGTTACCCCCTCCTGCTACAGTATAAGGTTACCCCTCCTGCTACAGTATAAGGTTACCCCTCCTGCTACAGTATAAGGTTACCCCCTCCTGCTACAGTATAAGGTTACCCCCTCCTGCTACAGTATAAGGTTACCCCTCCTGCTACAGTATAAGGGTACCCCCCTCCTGCTACAGTATAAGGTTACCCCCTCCTGCTACAGTATAAGGTTACCCCCTCCTGCTACAGTATAAGGTTACCCCCTCCTGCTACAGTATAAGGTTACCCCCTCCGCTACAGTATAAGGTTACCCCTCTGCTACAGTATAAGGTTACCCCTCCTGCTACAGTATAAGGTTACCCCCCTCCTGCTACAGTACAAGGTTACCCCCTCTGCTACAGTATAAGGTTACACCCTCCTGCTACAGTATAGGTTACCCCTCCTGCTACAGTATAAGGTTACCCCCTCCTGCTACAGTAAGGTTACCCCCCTCCTGCTACAGTATAAGGTTACACCCTCCTGCTACAGTATAAGGTTACCCCTCCTGCTACAGTATAAGGTTACCCCCTCCTGCTACAGTATAAGGTTACCCCCTCCTGCTACAGTATAAGGTTACCCCCTCCTGCTACAGTATAAGGTTACCCCTCCTGCTACAGTATAAGGTTACCACCCTCCTGCTACAGTATAAGGTTACCCCCTCCTGCTACAGTATAAGGTTACCCCCCTCCTGCTACAGTATAAGGTTACCCTCCTGCTACAGTATAAGGTTACCCCCTCCTGCTACAGTATAGGTTACCCCTCCTGCTACAGTATAAGGTTACCCTCCTGCTACAGTATAAGGTTACCCCCTCTGCTACAGTATAAGGTTACCCTCCTGCTACAGTATAAGGTTACCCCCCTCCTGCTACAGTATAAGGTTACCCCCCTCCTGCTACAGTATAAGGTTACCCCCTCCTGCTACAGTATAAGGTTACCCCCTCCTGCTACAGTATAAGGTTACCCCCTCCTGCTACAGTATAAGGTTACCCCTCCTGCTACAGTATAAGGTTACCCCCTCCTGACAGTATAAGGTTACCCCTCCTGCTACAGTATAAGGTTACCCCCCTCCTGCTACAGTATAAGGTTACCACCCTCCTGCTACAGTATAAGGTTACCACCCTCCTGCTACAGTATAAGGTTACCCCTCCTGCTACAGTATAAGGTTACCCCCTCCTGCTACAGTATAAGGTTACCCCCCTCCTGCTACAGTATAAGGTTACCCCTCCTGCTACAGTATAAGGTTACCCCTCCTGCTACAGTATAAGGTTACCCCCCTCCTGCTACAGTATAAGGTTACACCCTCCTGCTACAGTATAAGGTTACCCCCCTCCTGCTACAGTATAAGGTTACCCCCTCCTGCTACAGTATAAGGTTACCCCCTCCTGCTACAGTATAAGGTTACCCCTCCTGCTACAGTATAAGGTTACCACCCTCCTGCTACAGTATAAGGTTACCCCTCCTGCTACAGTATAAGGTTACCCCTCCTGCTACAGTATAAGGTTACCCCCTCCTGCTACAGTATAAGGTTACCCCCTCCTGCTACAGTATAAGGTTACCCCCTCCTGCTACAGTATAAGGTTACCCCCTCCTGCTACAGTATAAGGTTACACCCTCCTGCTACAGTATAAGGTTACCACCCTCCTGCTACAGTATAAGGTTACCCCTCCTGCTACAGTATAAGGTTACCCCTCCTGCTACAGTATAAGGTTACCCCCCTCCTGCTACAGTATAAGGTTACCCCCCTCCTGCTACAGTATAAGGTTACCCCCTCCTGCTACAGTATAAGGTTACCCCTCCTGCTACAGTATAAGGTTACCCCCTCCTGCTACAGTATAAGGTTACCCCCTCCTGCTACAGTATAAGGTTACCCCCTCCTGCTACAGTATAAGGTTACCCCTCCTGCTACAGTATAAGGTTACCCCCTCCTGCTACAGTATAAGGTTACCCCCCTCCTGCTACAGTATAAGGTTACCCCCTCCTGCTACAGTATAAGGTTACCCCTCCTGCTACAGTATAAGGTTACCCCCTCCTGCTACAGTATAAGGTTACCCCCTCCTGCTACAGTATAAGGTTACCACCCTCCTGCTACAGTATAAGGTTACCCCTCCTGCTACAGTATAAGGTTACCCCCTCCTGCTACAGTATAAGGTTACCCCCTCCTGCTACAGTATAAGGTTACCCCTCCTGCTACAGTATAAGGTTACCCCCTCCTGCTACAGTATAAGGTTACCCCTCCTGCTACAGTATAAGGTTACCCCTCCTGCTACAGTATAAGGTTACCCCTCCTGCTACAGTATAAGGTTACCCCCTCCTGCTACAGTATAAGGTTACCCCTCCTGCTACAGTATAAGGTTACCCCCTCCTGCTACAGTATAAGGTTAACCCCTCCTGCTACAGTATAAGGTTACCCCTCCTGCTACAGTATAAGGTTACCCCCTCCTGCTACAGTATAAGGTTACCCCTCCTGCTACAGTATAAGGTTACCCTCCTGCTACAGTATAAGGTTACCCCTCCTGCTACAGTATAAGGTTACCCCCCTCCTGCTACAGTATAAGGTTACCCCTCCTGCTACAGTATAAGGTTACCCCCTCCTGCTACAGTATAAGGTTACCCCTCCTGCTACAGTATAAGGTTACCCCCTCCTGCTACAGTATAAGGTTAACCCCTCCTGCTACAGTATAAGGTTACCACCCTCCTGCTACAGTATAAGGTTACCCCCTCCTGCTACAGTATAAGGTTACCCCCCTCCTGCTACAGTATAAGGTTAACCCCTCCTGCTACAGTATAAGGTTACCACCCTCCTGCTACAGTATAAGGTTACCCCCTCCTGCTACAGTACAAGGTTACCCCCCTCCTGCTACAGTATAAGGTTACCCCCTCCTGCTACAGTATAAGGTTACCCCCCTCCTGCTACAGTATAAGGTTACCACCCTCCTGGTACAGTATAAGGTTACCACCCTCCTGGTACAGTATAAGGTTACCCCCCTCCTGCTACAGTATAAGGTTACCACCCTCCTGCTACAGTATAAGGTTACCCCCTCCTGCTACAGTATAAGGTTACCACCCTCCTGCTACAGTATAAGGTTACCACCCTCCTGCTACAGTATAAGGTTACCACCCTCCTGCTACAGTATAAGGTTACCCCCTCCTGCTACAGTATAAGGTTACCCCCTCCTGGTACAGTATAAGGTTACCCCCTCCTGCTACAGTACAAGGTTACCCCCCTCCTGCTACAGTATAAGGTTACCACCCTCCTGCTACAGTACAAGGTTACCCCCTCCTGCTACAGTATAAGGTTACCCCCTCCTGCTACAGTATAAGGTTACCACCCTCCTGCTACAGTACAAGGTTACCCCCCTCCTGCTACAGTATAAGGTTACACCCTCCTGCTACAGTATAAGGTTACCCCCTCCTGCTACAGTACAAGGTTACCCCTCCTGCTACAGTATAAGGTTACCCCCTCCTGCTACAGTATAAGGTTACCCCCTCCTGCTACAGTATAAGGTTACCCCCCTCCTGCTACAGTATAAGGTTACCCCCTCCTGCTACAGTATAAGGTTACCCCCTCCTGGTACAGTATAAGGTTACCCCCCTCCTGCTACAGTACAAGGTTACCCCCTCCTGCTACAGTATAAGGTTACCCCCTCCTGCTACAGTATAAGGTTACCCCCTCCTGCTACAGTATAAGGTTACCACCCTCCTGCTACAGTATAAGGTTACCCCCTCCTGCTACAGTATAAGGTTACCCCCTCCTGCTACAGTATAAGGTTACCCCTCCTGCTACAGTATAAGGTTACCCCTCCTGCTACAGTATAAGGTTACCCCTCCTGCTACAGTACAAGGTTACCCCTCCTGCTACAGTATAAGGTTACCCCCTCCTGCTACAGTATAAGGTTAACCCCTCCTGCTACAGTATAAGGTTACCCCCTCCTGCTACAGTATAAGGTTACCCCCCTCCTGCTACAGTATAAGGTTACCCCCTCCAGGTACAGTATAAGGTTACACCCCTCCTGCTACAGTATAAGGTTACCCCTCCTGCTACAGTACAAGGTTACCCCCTCCTGCTACAGTATAAGGTTACCCCCTCCTGCTACAGTATAAGGTTACCCCCTCCTGCTACAGTACAAGGTTACCCCCTCCTGCTACAGTATAAGGTTACCCCCTCCTGCTACAGTATAAGGTTATCCCTCCTGCTACAGTATAAGGTTACCCCCCTCCTGCTACAGTATAAGGTTACCACCCTCCTGCTACAGTACAAGGTTACCCCCTCCTGCTACAGTATAAGGTTACCCCCTCCTGCTACAGTATAAGGTTACCCCTCCTGGTACAGTATAAGGTTACCCCTCCTGGTGCAGTATAAGGTTACCCCTCCTGCTACAGTATAAGGTTACCCCCTCCTGCTACAGTATAAGGTTACCCCCTCCTGCTACAGTATAAGGTTACCCCCTCCTGCTACAGTATAAGGTTACCCCCCTCCTGCTACAGTATAAGGTTACCCCCTCCTGCTACAGTATAAGGTTACCCCCTCCTGCTACAGTATAAGGTTACCCCCTCCTGCTACAGTATAAGGTTACCCCCTCCTGCTACAGTATAAGGTTACCCCCCTCCTGCTACAGTATAAGGTTACCCCCCTCCTGCTACAGTATAAGGTTACCTCTCCTGCTACAGTATAAGGTTACCCCCTCCTGCTACAGTATAAGGTTACCCCCTCCTGCTACAGTATAAGGTTACCCCCTCCTGCTACAGTATAAGGTTACCCCCTCCTGCTACAGTATAAGGTTACCTCTCCTGCTACAGTATAAGGTTACCCCCTCCTGCTACAGTATAAGGTTAACCCCTCCTGCTACAGTATAAGGTTACCCCCTCCTGCTACAGTATAAGGTTACACCCTCCTGGTACAGTATAAGGTTACCTCTCCTGCTACAGTATAAGGTTACCCCCTCCTGCTACAGTATAAGGTTACCCCCTCCTGCTACAGTATAAGGTTACCCCCTCCTGCTACAGTATAAGGTTACCTCTCCTGCTACAGTATAAGGTTACCCCCTCCTGCTACAGTATAAGGTTAACCCCTCCTGCTACAGTACAAGGTTACCCCCTCCTGCTACAGTATAAGGTTACACCCTCCTGCTACAGTATAAGGTTTCTGGCCTAATAAGTGCCAAGACTTGCCCAGACATCATCACTTGAGTATTACTCAAGTTATGAGAACTGGGCATCAAAAATAAGAAATGTCTACACATGGTGTTAGTTTTCTATATTTCAAGTAATTCTCTTGTAAATATGAATTGTACTAATAAAAGTAATCGTACCATACGATGCTTCATTTCCTACAGTCAAGAACTGTACAAAACACAGTTGGACTCTTAAACCCGTAAGTCTGTTCACTGGCATTGTGAATAGTACGAAACTCTTCCTCACATCCCTCAGGATCAAATCAAAGATGTTACAGTTGATTGGAAAGGAAAACACAACATTAATAAGTTCGATTAAAACACTGCCAACATTTTTACCATCAACAAATCCACAAGGGCCGTGACAAGGATTCGAACCTGCGTCCGAGATCATCCCAGACGCTGCCTTAATCGACTTGTTTGATCATTGATGCATCACGTTACTGTGATTTGTGTGTGTTCTTACCATCGATTCGTAATTCATTCATTGTTAGCGAACAATGTTATCAATGATAATAAATACCCCTGGAACATGAGTGATATTAGTATCGGTGTAGTGGAGCTCGTAGACGCTACCTTCATGGAAATGGTCCCCAAGTGTCTTGGGAACATTGCTTACTTATCCCCTGCACTGCGCAAAGCACCTTTAGGCGCTCTGAGCATTGTGCTTTTTAATTAGGCTTTATTTTAATGTTTTTTAATTTTTTCATTACTCTGTTTTGAAATGGAAAAAGTGGACTTTGGAAACATTTTGACATTAATTTTACCTGAATATTTATAAAAACAACAAAAATATGTCCTTGACAATTGCACCAAGACGTTTTTGCCGAAAATGGGTGAGCAGTGCAGGGGTTAACGTGCTATAAAAGCATTCCTTTGGTATAGTTTATGGTTAAGGATTTTGGTCAAAATAAAAATGTTGGATTACCCATTTGTTTTTTTCAAATGACCTGAAAATTGTTACAAAGCTAATGCACAAAACTGCAGTTTGTGATGTACTTTGAACTAAATCCATATACTTTAAAATTAACAAAGAAAAACATGAATCAAGTTTCAATTGCCTAGGCCAATCAAATAGGCCTAGGTCACTTTGTAATACATATATGACCAATAATTCTTAAAATATTTGGAAGTTGTCCTCATAATTAAAAGTAACAAACAAAATAAATAAATCCCTTACTGACAAGAACTTTCAGACAGTAACAGAAAAGTCATACCACAGAAGGAATTCATTTGAAATCATGAAGCCCTTTCTCTTGGTACTCTTAGAATGGTTTAATTACTAATTAGAGATGCTACAAAGTGTGCCACCGAGAACTACCAAGCCGACGGCGGTTCACCAAGTACTGCTAACGGCCAATGCCCAGCTTCACCAAATGCTCAGGAATCAACACCTTAAATTTCAGGTATGCAAAATAATGCCACTGCCAATTTTCACATAACTGACGAAAATCGTAAGCTTTTGATAAAATGTATTATGACTTGTGTTTGGTGGCCGTCCTTCATAGAGATTATTGTACAGTTGCATGTAGCTATGACGCAGCGATCACTTCTCACACAAGTGGGCACGACGACAGTTAGGCAATAAAACAACACTTGTACCATGGTCTCCTCCTTCCTCGAGTCTTGCAATAATGGCCTCAAACCCAAACAAATTTAGTCTACTTTAAAAAAAAATTACTTTAAAATCTTTTTAAAGTAATTTTAAAATTAAAATTACAGTACAGCCTGTACTGGAATTATAGACAGTATCCCAAAGTATAAACATACATGGATAGTCACATCTCCAATACTTCAATTGATCCTGCTAAGAATCAAGATTCCTTATATCTTTTATGAAAAGATATCAAAAGTGAGAATCTTTTAACACAACACGCACAGTACAAAAAGACTTAAGTCGAGACGTCCGAGTACTGCACCGTGTGCCACCCAGCACTAACTTGTCTCTCCTGGCCGGATGACCCGAGATTCAGCACATGATGCTCTTTTTTTCTGCATTATCAATAATTTATCATTATATTTGGTCATGGCAACAAGTAATGTGCCACAGTTGAACATATTGAAAACTGTTGCATGAATCTTAAGAAACCATCAATGAGCACTTAGATTCTCTAGAATATGAAATCCTTTTCAATTTCTTTAATCTTCTTGAACATGATAAAGCACTTGAAACAATATTTTCCATGAAGTTTATATTAATAGCACATTGCCATTTTGCTCATAGATCTAGGAACTTCACTAAACTTCATCTGTACCTCACAATGAACTTTTTCAATTGCACATAATGCTTTGAATCAAGTGAATTATAGAACAAAACATTTGCAAGGAATTCACAGCCACAATATTCTTCAGTGACACGGACCACGAGGTGTGCAAGCTTTGCAACGTTCACAATGTTGGTGGAAACTTATAAGAATATAATTGGCACTTGGAGGCACATTTTTTGATATTCAGTGATGTTTCCTTGCAGTCTTAATATATCACAATCCCAAGAAAGTCAAGCCTCGGCCTGACTCAGGAACCCCAAAAAAGTCACAAGTTTTTAAGTTTTAAGATATAAAATCTTGTATGAATGATCTATGCCGCTTGCTAACACTATTAAATATTTAAACTGCATTAAAAAAAAAATAATGTAAAAAATGCACCATTCAACTATTACCTTAAATATTCCTGTTAACATTTATGAAAGATGGTATTTTCTTTAGAAGCTGCAAACTAATCTTGCTATATTTTAAATTCAAGTTAAATCTCACCCAGTCTCTTTAAATCTGAAGCAAGAGTCAACTTTTACATTGTGAACTTGAGAGCCACACAACACTTAAAAACACTATTCCACAGCACTGTTTTCTTTGAACAAGCAGCACACTCATTTTACACGTTACAGGCACAACATTCAAGGTCAGTGAATGCCAAGCCAAGCTTAACTCTCACAAACTTAAGGACTCATAACTCCAGGGACTATTGACAATAACCCCCATTCAAGTGAGCAAGTTCTGAGTTTGCTCAACTTCTGGATCGTCGGGGGTAGACAAACTGCGGTTACTGCTGGTGCTCTCCTGGTCGTCCGCCTCGCCTGTAGACCACACGTTATTATCACCTTAGTACTAAACACACTTACACTGGCTCTCAATGTATACAATCACTAGAGCTTACACAGTGCATAAATCATGACAAGATCATGACGAATATATGGTGAGTGTATGATGGGATTGTATCCACACGTGTCGGCTCCCTAGGCGCACACACTACTGACTGGGCCACAATGGCCATAAAGCTTCAAGTCCATCATAGTCCAGTCAATAGTGTGCTCACATGGTACAATCCCATCGAACCACCATAACTTCTAAACCAAAGCTTACTTTTATCAATCCAAGTTCAAGGTTCCATAGACAGTTTCCACTACTGTAATTATTTTATAAATCTAATTCCACATTAATGATATTGAAGTTCAAGGAACACTATCCGATATATTAATACTCAATAAATATATTTATCATATTATCCTTGCACAATAAAATAAACTACTTTACTCATTGTTAAACTAATTTACTGTAGGTTTATTAATTCTTACTGAAAATATATATTGAAATTACACTATATTTATAACCATAATGTTCTATAAGATGAATTCAAGTTATACGGCTATAGTTAGTAAGAGAGCAAGCAGCAGAGCAATAAGCTTGAGCATCAGGTGAATGCAACATGTAGAGATGAGCCATCAGGCGAATGAAAAGCATTTTTGCCCAAGTGCTATTTAAATAATGTAAGCATAAAAGATGCTAAATTTTGGAAGAAAATGTCAACTTAGCAATTTGCTATATGTATGTATATTTGTTGTCACGTGAGAGCACAGTATGATCACAGGATGTAACATGTCGGGAATGATGGCATCTTCTGGTGCCATCATTGCCTTCCACCGCCAGATCTCGCCACCACCACAATTTTTATACGTAATGTTTGTGATCCTATTTATAAGGTTACAACATTGACTTTGATTTCAACAATTTTGGAAAATAATGTTCTCAACTACAAGCAATTATACAAAATGTATAAATAATGTTAAATGTGATGTATTGCCGAGTTTATAATTGTTTTTACACTGTACTGTATCACTACATGTTGCAGTTATTTATGAGCCTAAATGTTTGCGATTCAATGCAAATGTGCATAAATGATTGATCTACATCACTGTTGAAGGAATGAAATTTATTATGTTTATTTTATAAAATGTTAAAAGTGGGCAAAAAAATTTAAGCACTGTACTGTAGTGTCATCAAGTGTATCGAGTTTAATACAAAAAAATTATATCCATTTTCCATTTTGCAAAGCTATTTTAGTATTACAACATTAATTTTGACATCAAATGTTTGCAAATGTCTTGTGTTTTCAAATTAAAATAAATCAATGGATAACTAATGTCTGGTGCCCATTGTGTACTGTATCTGTGACATAACTAATAGTTGGAATTTAAATTTGAAGAGACTTTTGATCAGATGACGCACAACACTTCATCAGAACGTGAAGCTCAATGTAGTTGATAACCGTGTTAGTGTCATCTGAATGTGTAAGTGGCAGAATAACTCATCACTTATTTAATTTCAAAGTCAGAAGCAGATGAAAGCAGTAAATTAGTACCACACCGTATTAAACTAAAAAAAAATAATCATGCAACTAGAAACTGCATAGAAAAGCATGCTAAAAACCTAATCACACACTTGACATGCATTAGAAGTTTTATCTAATACAGTAGACATTCTGCATAGCACTCGAGCACATTCTCTATTCTCATTTTGTTTATGCATGTCTCGCACACATTAAGCACAAAGTCTGAATACTTGCAGTGTGCAAATCATCCTGCCCCACGTGATGAACTGGTGTTGCTGGTGGCACTCGGACACAGACACACACACACACACACACACACACACACACACACCACACACACACACACACACACCACTCGGACACACACACACACACACACACACACACACTCGGACACACACATACACACCACTCTGAAACACACACAAAACCATGCACCACAGATGCAACTCACTAAATATCAGTACTACATACATAGCAAGTTTTCACAAACTCAAATACAGTAGTAGTCACAAACCAAACGCTAGAATTACAGGAACAAATGACCAAGTTGCAAGCACATATTCCGGGGAAAGGAGAGACCAACTTGATAGTGAAGATAATGTAACAGTCCAAGGTAACTTGGACTGTGGTAACTTGGACTCAGGTTCTTTGCAATAAATATTAAAATGCAAAGAAATAACCAAATCACAGGACTACATTAGAAGCAAGATACTGCTGGGCAAACACAGGTCGGCCACAGAAATCTTATTCAATCCCCATCAGCAAACATTATGAGATGAAGATTAGAGAGATGACGGAATAAAGTGAAAATTCCCCTCTGAGAAGGTTCAGTATTGGACAGACTCGGTCGGCAAAACTACAAAAACCTGCAAGTCAGTGAAGTGCAAAACACGATGAATAACTTGTTTAAAGGTCAGCAGCTTGTGCTAAACGTTCTTCATACTAATCCCAAACACAACTGTATGAGTTCCCTTATAGCAACCTATTATAACAAACCCTTTAACTTGTGCATCTTGCTTTTATTCTTATAAAAATATGGAATATATTTAAAACAAGTATATTTTCCAAACTACTTTCTTGACATTAGATAAACTATTTCGCCCATCACCTTTCTAAAACTAAACTAGTTATAAATTCCTAGTGGTTAATTCCAATTTAAAATCGTCACGTAAACAGCTGACATAGCGAGCAAGTGATTAGTTTTTGTCAAAATTTGAAGGTGTAGTACCTGTCAACATCCTAAATATTCATCCACAAGCCAGCAACATCAGCATACAAACTCCACACAAAATAACATTCAATGGTCAAAATTCAGTCAATTTATTAATACTGTACTCTGCAAACTCTAAATCTGCAAATGAAAATTTATAGATAAAAATTTTGTGATCTGGTATTGTACCGTTTCCAAGAAAAAAT
>WNGS01162647.1:3679812-3699033 GCA_020271785.1 Procambarus virginalis | reverse complement strand
TAACAAAATTTTTACGTGCATTTCAAATCAGTAGAGTTCGGCTTGACGACATACTGCAGATGTGGGCATTCAGCTTGTCTTCGAGAGTTGTGTGCCTCACAAAAGTGACGCACTAAATTGCCAGATAATAACCTGAAGACCCACAAATAGAAAACCAAAGCCATCAAGTTTACGAGCGCTATGATTAATAGTACATCATATTTTGGCTGTTGGTGACTGATACGTCAAAATGCGATGTACTATTCAAGAGGACAGACAGATGTATTAAGGTTCCATAGCAGCTTGTTAACAAATGTAAATTCATGTAGTTGAAATTAAGATAAGTAAACAATGAAGGAGAAATATGACATCTCATTTTGATTATGAAAAACTTTTCAGAAAGGCAGCATAATGATTTAAATGGATTCCCGAGGAAAAACCTAAAAATTAGTGACAGCGTTCAAATTAATCACTTTTTGAAGGCAAAGACGATAATATCCAAAAATCACAACCGATTGGAAAATTTCAATCAACAGCAATTAATCCACTTTTCAAAGTAAAGGCTATAATATCGAAAAATCACAACTAATCATAATTTCAATCAAGAGCAACAGATGTGGAGTTTGCAGAGGAGGCAACAACACATTAATGTTAGTCCAATTATCACCCGCACACACACGCAAGACTCCGGGTAATTAATAGTTTAACACTTAAACCGACCTTTGCGAAGTGCAACAGATTCTTCGAGGAGCAAACACTTCATCTGTAGGTAGAAAAATATATAAGTTTAAATGTCAGTATAATTCTGTATTAGAGTAAAAAAAAAAGTGTTGATTGTACGAAGATCTTTATAAGGGATATACGCCTCTAGCAGCGCCCTGTAGCTATCTGAAACAGATAGCTTCACACAAATGAGTCGCATCGGCCTACAGTCCTATAGTAAAAGACAGAGGGTTAAAATCTGGCCCCTACCGTTAGAGGCCCTGAGAGCAGGGAATTATGATACCAGCCCGTCCAAAGAACAAACCCCTAGAAAAGAAGCAAGGCAAAACAGACGACTGCATGGTTCACAGAGAGGAACAGCGCACAATGCTTGCAAAGATCCACAGTAGTTAGGTCATACACCCATAGTAACCATGTGGCAACACAGGTGGCAGCACGACTGGAGCTCAGCTCTCCATGTCAACAATCCTCAGTCCAGAGCCTAGAAAACCATGCTGCCCCCTGCAAAGAGTGAGAGAGGTAAATCCTTGCCTCCACTCCTAGCATTGAAAAGGAAAATGCTGGAAAAGACAGAGGCCAATGTCTGGCAGACCAGCAAGCTCCTCTAATTATAGTGGTCTCCCTTGTACAGATAGGTCTTTTCTTTTGTTAACTTTCTAGAGCCTGAGATCTTCACAGCTACTTTTACTATCAAAATGCTTTACAATTTGATCACAAATTCTAAAAACATTACTGCTTTTATACAAAATTGCAAAGCCATACAGCATGAACCTTGTACACTTGGATTCGTGTTTAATGTTTGCACTATGGTAAAAACGAACACATCAAGCAGAAAGACACACAGTATAAAACACAGTCAAAACACCACTATTGGGAAAGAAAAAGCAATGTAAACGATTTAGGAGTAATCATGTCGGTAGACCTTACCTTAAAGAACAAAACAAAGTAGCCATCACAACTGCAAGAAAAAATGAGAGGTGGATAACAAGAACCTTTCAAACAAGAGATGTAATACCAATGATGATACTTTAAAAAGACTAGTGCTCTGTAGGGTGGAATATTGTTGCACACTTTTTTCTACCACAGACGTGGCCAGACATTTACAATGCTAACCAGCATAATACATTTCTTCTGTCCTCCATGGACAGGGTTAAGGATCTGTTTAAAACATATTAAAACAGTGATTTATTAAGCAATCAAACACAGAGGGTGATTGTAGTGCTTTTATAATGCTAATCTAACCTACAAACAAATTCATCAATTAACAGCCCATTTAAAGGTAGAGAAATTGCTGACCTGGAGAACAAAGATCCTTTACTGCTAGAATCCACTCAATTAAAACATCTAAAACTATTGGACCGACTAAAGAGCCTAAATCGTACTCCCTTGAGCGCAGGCGGGAGAGATACATAATAATTACACGTGGAAAATATTAGAGGGGCTGGTCCCAAACCTGCACACAGAAATAACACCACAGGAGACCAGAAGGCATGGCAGGATGTGCAGAATACCCCCGTTGAAGAGCGGAGGCAATAGGCATACTGGGAGAGAACTTTATCTTGCTGTGCTTGGGAAGAAAAATCTACATTGGAATGGGACAATTATATTATAAATAGTATTAATAATATTTACAATTATTAATTACAATTAATTATAGCTTAGTTACTTGCATGCACCTAGCAATCGTACTTCCTGTAACTCTTTTGTGCAGTGGAATCTTATTCCTTAATTCCATGACAGTCTTAAAATGGATTTGATTAGTTACCAAAGTTAACTAAGCTATGTATAATAATGCTACTGCCAGAAGTAGAAGACTAACACTTTGTGGGGGTCCTGGGTGGAGCACCCCATAATAAATAAAAAAAAAAAGCAATTCATGGAACAAGTCATGTAGGGAGTAGGCGAGGCCAAAAGCCTAACAGTGTACGAGGGGTGCATGAGGATTTGGGCTATTAACCAGGTCCTGTATTCAAAAGTTAGCACCCGAGAAGGGGTGCAGAGTGCAGCTAGTTAATTTCCCACTTGCAGTAATCCACGACACAAATGAAAAGGGAATTGTAGAGTGGTAGTTAGGAAGGAAGTGGCACCTGGGTCTGCCTGGGACGGCACCCCCCTGGTAAGTGTGCCAGTGGGCCCAGGATGGACCGAAATGTCATCTTTTTTTCCATTTCCTTATGTGTGGTTTGGTCATCGTATCTTCAGCCACGTTACTGTAACTCATCGTCTGTATAATTTAAGCCAAATATGGCCATTTTCAGGGCAATGCTGGCTTACTTGAAATATTTATTCTTGCAGGGTATGTTTTTCATCCTGGGCACTGGCCTGGCCCTCTCCATGATTGGGTTTGGAATTGAACTATATTGGTCACGATGCTACCTGCACAACTAGCCATGATGCCACCTGAGCATCTAGTCACCACTGGTCACGATGCTACCTGAGCAACTGGTCACCACTGGCCATGATGCCACCTGAGCATCTAGTCATCACTGGCCATGATGCCACCTGAGCATCTAGTCACCACTGGTCACGATGCTACCTGAGCTACTGGCCACCACTGGTCATGATGCCACCTGAGCTACTGGTCACCACTGGTGGCTCTCCTAATGGAGCCACTGAGCTGCAGTTCCCCAGACACTCACTGCCAGGTGTATGACTCCATCAACCTCGCACTAGAATGGTAAGCAACAAATGTATCTTAACAAAATCTCTTTACATGTTATTTCCAGTATGTAACTAAATATTGAATATTTTAATTAAAATGAGACAAAAATAGAGGTTTCATGCTGTACAATAGTGTAAGATTTATCGGTGATACATCCGGCAATGTTCAGCTGCATCCAGTGCAGCCCATTCACACCGTCAGTTACTTGTTTAGTGTTTATATTGAGTGAGTGTGTTGTCATGTGTTGCTAGTGGTGCTTATGTTACTTTGAATACTTTGCAAGTTTAATTACCATGACAAACAATGACAATGGAAAGTAGAGTGAACTCGGTGAAGCATTTACAAAGTATGGTTCAACTTTTTGTTGCCGACATTAAATGAAAAGATAGAAATAAAAGCAAAAGGAAAACATACACCACTTTTATTCATTCTACAGATAAGTACAAGTAGGAACAAAGAATATCCATGCCAGTTTAACATCACTTCATCAGAAATGTGAATCGCTTTGTGGTTATGATGAAAAAATGCTTTATTTTGCTCTCCATGCTTAAGTGTTCGGTGGGGACCAAACGTTATACAGTGGTACCTCGGCTTACGAGCGCCCCTGGTTAAGAGTTTTTTGGGTTACGAGCTGTCTCCAGGAACAGATTAAACTCTTAAACCGAGGTACCACTGTACATGAAATGAAAGTTGTACACATTGTTCAATGTTGTACATGAAATGAAAGAAGCATTAATTGAATGTTGCAGCATTCTGGAAGTATCTAATTCACGAGATACTGAATCTGCAGCAGCTGGTAAGAGAATTGAGAGTGATCCTGAATTTAAGTTTTGGTTGGAATTATTCCTCATATTGAGCAAGTTTTCTCGGCTTCAGTCTAACAATATTGATGCAGGTAGGGCTAATGCCTCTTTAAACTCTTTCACTCCTGCAGTTCATAAGTTATGAGATGGATGCGATGCGCCGTCTCCCGAGGAAAAACAAAAGAAAATTTAAACAGGTAGATTAGTTGCTGGAAAGGTTTGTGACAATTTTGTTGCAGTGCAGAAGAAGGTTCAGCTTCATTAATCATGTGTAGGACAGCAAGTTACTTTTAGTGAATAATTTTCCAGTATATACCAAAGCCTTCCCTAGTAATAACACTAGTACAAGCAGCTGCAGCCTATCACATGCTTGAACGAGACAAATTTAGAACCGAACTTACTAAACTGTTCACAAGAGAAGATTTGCGTAATCAGAAAACTCCACTGCCCTGTTGGAGATTACAAACAACGATTATTTACAACAAACATTTTCAGAGACTGAAGCTACTGACAATTTTATTAGCAACTACAGTGACAATGGCAGAAGCAGAAAAGTGCTTTTCAACTTTGAAGAAAATAAAAACTTTGTTGTGCAGTACCTTGGTGAATGAAGAGACTTTCTGCTCTAGCAATGATATCAATTGAAAATATAATGAGAACAGAAAGGAAGGATTTTGATAAACTAGTGATGATAAACCATTTTTCTACATTGAAGAGCTGACACTCTGATTTTCTTTTCAAGAAATATTAACCTCACCACCTCAGCCATGCATAGTTCCACCAACCTGACAATGGTGACCCCTATCGGCCTACAGTATGTACAGTGGTACCTCCGTTTTCAAATTTAATCCGTTCCAAGAGATGGTTAAAAAATAAAAATTTAAAAAACCGAAAAGAATTTTCCCATAAGAAATAATGCAAATTTAATTAATCCATTCCACACCGCCAAAAATATAAACTTAAAAATACATTTTATACATACTACTACTGTATTTAGATTTGTACTACAGTATGTACAAGTATATCTTACCTTTATTGAGGACTGCTGTTGGTGTATGAAAGACAGTGAGGAAGGGGGAGGAGGAGGAGAGGTGTTAGTGTTTGGAAGGAGAGTCCCCTTCCATTATACCAGCAATGATAGAGTAGAGGCCCAGTTGTTTATACGGACTCCCCACTCAAAATATAACCAATCGCCCATTGTCAGGACATCTGCAATTCCAGCTGCACCCGTGGGGCGGTGTAGGGAACCATCAGTGTATATGGTTTGAGAGAGAGAATGCTCTGTGCACTGAGCATCAATATGGCTTAAGGCGTTGAGCTTTGCCTCAAGACGAAGCTTGGGCTGATCTCTAATTTGCTTCTTGGGAGGAAAGGGAAGGGAGGGGGGGGGGAGTAAAACTCGAAACAGAGTTCTCTCTCTCTCAGTGCAAAAAGTGCCATTGTCTCTCTTCCTACAAATTACAAATTTGATACATTCCAAGTTTAGCTCCAGTTTTAGTTATCCATTTTGAGCAATGCTGATCTTCAATAAAGAAATTCTTGAGGGCTTCGGTGCAAGGATTAGGATGAGGTTGCCTAGGCGTTTTTATACCAACTAGACAGTTAATTTCAGTAACATGATCAGTGACACTCAGAATATGAAATTACTTTCTCATATTAGGTATCTTTGAGGTATGAGAACACCCGAGTAATCATCAAGGCTTCATTCTACAATTTTTCAAGCCCTCCAAGCTTTCTTTCAGGCATCAAAACAAGCAGAGGTGCAGCATAATCCACTAAAGATCTGATGTAAGCAAGGTACATCATTTTGACAATTCTAACCTTTGCACCATAGCCCGAGTGATAACCTGCAACAGCCTTGAGAGCTCGGAGCCTCTCTTTATACTGACGACAGAGTCTGAATACAACAGGACCATACAGTGGCACCTCAAGGCCAAGGTATTTGAATCTGTTTACATAGTCAAGCTGGGAGCCATCAGACAGTTGCATCTTGCGAACAGCTCCTCCCTGCCTGGGTGGGCGCCGATTGTGTATCTTTGTTTTCTCTGCTGAGATAATTAAACCTGTAGTCCTGACATGAGCCTAATACAGAGTTAAGAGTGTTCTGCGTGTTAGCATACCCAGTGGTATGCATCATTATATCATCAGCATAGCTAATGATATGCATGTTGGGTTTGTTCGGTACAGAGTTTAACAATGTACAGTGGTTATTAAAATACTGTATTAAATAATGTAGGACTGAGGACACCTCCCTGTGGAATGTTTAGTGCAAAGTCTCTCATTACACTTGTATTCAGCTGGAATAATACAGATATCTCCTGTTGGATAAATAACCTCCGATTCAACAAAGAAGCCGACCACCACTATTCAAATATTAATTCTCGCAAACTCACTCAAGATAACATGTCACTTTGCAATATCAAAGGCAGACTTGAGATCTATGGTGGTGGTAGATGACTTCAGTGTGCAGGGTAAGAAAGGTGATGCAATGATCCACACTCCTTCCATAATGAAGCCATTTATCTGGAGGGATAACATGGTTTTTATTCTATGGTGGAGACAGTTCTCTCGAATGTTTTGCAAAAACAGCTAGTAAGGAAAATTGGAGGGAAAGCACTTTCATGATTGGGGTTGGGAATTGGAATGATTGTACTCTTGGTCCAAGAAAAAGGAAGTTCCCCAGTAGTAGTAGTAGACATCCTTCAGTCTCTTGAGACTATGGAGTTGCACTCTGGTTGTCAATCTCTCCAGGGCACAAAGCCATGGGTAGGTTGATATGGAGGAAAAGCTGTTATCCATGCAGCAGGTCCCCCCTCTCTATGTTGCTGGAATTATCCAATGGAAAGGCAAATGCCAATACACATGGTACCAGCACCATTGCAGGAGCTGCCAGAACGAGCTCAAAGTCAACGACGAACTGCCTTAGGGGCTCCAACTCCTGATTTTTCCTCGAGGTTGTCTCCTAAAGCCTTTCCCAAAAGAGGGGTATGGCCGCAAGGCAGCGGAGGTTTGAAATCAGAGTTTTCCTTCCCCTATTTTGACCCCAACATGGTCAGAAGAATTACAACCTGGGGTACTATTGCACCCACTAGGATTCCCGAGGCTTCCATTGAAGCCGAATCAGGGTTTCACCCTATTCCCCCATACACTCTGGCTCTGTCGTCCAGTAATTCTACCTCCGATGCTCCTCTTTAAATGCTCAATGAGGGGCATCAGAGGTAGACTGGACGACATAGCCAGAGTGCATGGGGAGGGAATTATGAAACCCATGTTCAGCTTCTGTGGAAACCTTGGGAATCCTAGTGGGTGTAGTAGTACCCCCAGGTTGCAATTCTTTTGACCAAGACGAGTAGCATAGTCGTCTAGAGCATGCATTGGGGAATACCCATCGCATAGGTTCGAATTCTCATCACGGCTCCTGTGGATTTTCTCATGACATTTATTCACATTGGATTCCATTTGCCACATGTCACTCCAAGCACTTATTTTATCTAGATCCATTTGAAGGGCATTACAATTGTCTGCATTTCCTATCTTCCCCAGTATCTTAGCATCATCTGCAAACATGTTCATATAATTCTGTATTATGTCTGGTATGTAGATATGTAGTTTATGTATATAAACATTATTGGTGTCAGAATTAAACCCTGTGGTACTCCACTAATAACATTCCTCTAGTTAAGATACACCTGATTACCTCTGATTACCGCTCTCATCTGTCTGTCAGAACATTTTTCATCCATGTCAGAATTCTCCCTGCCACCCCTCCAGCATGTTCCAGTTTCCAAAACAACCTCTTGTGTGGGGGACTGACAAAAGCCTTTTTTAGGTCCAGATAGACAGTAAACCCAACCATCTCTTTCCTGTAGACTCTCTGTGGTCTATCATTAAAACTAAGTAGATTTGTTACACAGGATCTTCCTGTTTGAAAACCATGTTGTCTGTGTCAATATGTAATTACTCTCTAGGTGTTCAACCCATTTGGTTTTAATAATTATTTCTAGTGTTTTGACTACCACACTTGTGAATGATATAGGTCCCTAATTTAGGGGGTCTTCTTGGCTACTATTTTTATAGATTGCAACTATGTTTCTCTTTTTCCATATATCTGCTAAGATGCTTGTGGCACCAGGATGCCTGGAATATTAATTGGAGTGGAATGCTCAGCTCAGTTGCACATTCTCGCAGCACCCAAGGTGAAACCCCATCAGGTCCAACTGCTTTATTTCTTCCTAGCCCCTCGAGTAATTTTTCCACTTCATCTTCAGACACCTCTATGTATTCTATAGTATTCTATGTATTGTATATGTATTCTCACAAACCCAATGTACCTTCCTGTATATATATAAATAATAAATAAATAAATATAGTGTGATCTAGAATTGCATTGGGTTCAGCTCTCTGATATCCTCACGTGTCGGGAGAAAACATGTGAGAGTGAACGTACGTACATGCGTGCGCCTGCATGCGTGTAATTACCTAAGTGTAATTACCTAAGTGTAGTTACAGGATGAGAGCTACGCTCGTGGTGTCCCGTCTTCCCAGCACTCTTTGTCATATAACGCTTTGAAACTACTGACGGTCTTGGCCTCCACCACCTTCTCCCCCAACTTGTTCCAACCGTCTACCACTCTGTTTGCGAAAGTGAATTTTCTTATATTTCTTCGGCATCTGTGTTTAGCCAGTTTATATCTATGACCTCTTGTTCTTGAAGCTCCAGGTCTCAGGAAATCTTTCCTGTCGATTTTATCAATTCCTGTTACTATTTTGTATGTAGTGATCATATCACCTCTTTTTCTTCTGTCTTCTAGTTTTGGCATATTTAATGCTTCTAACCTTTCCTCGTAGCTCTTACCCTTCAGTTCTGGGAGCCACTTAGTAGCATGTCTTTGCACCTTTTCCAGTTTGTTGATGTGCTTCTTAAGATATGGGCACCAAACAACAGCTGCATATTCTAGCTTTGGCCTAACAAAAGTCATGAACAATTTCTTTAGTATATCCCCATCCATGTATTTAAAAGCAATTCTGAAGTTAGAAAGCATAGCATAGGCTCCTTGCACAATATTCTTTATGTGGTCTTCAGGTGATAGTTTTCTATCTAGAACCACCCCTAGATCTCTTTCTTTATCAGAGTTCTTTAAAGATTTCTCACATAATATATAGGTTGTGTGGGGTCTATGTTCTCCTATTCCACATTCCATAACATGACATTTATTAACATTAAATTCCATTTGCCAAGTGGTGCTCCATATACTTATTTTATCCAGGTCTTCTTGAAGGGCATGACAATCATCTAAATTTCTTATCCTTCCTATTATCTTAGCATCATCAGCAAACATGTTCATATAATTCTGTATACCAACTGGTAGATCATTTATGTAGACAATAAACATCACTGGTGCAAGAACTGAACCCTGTGGTACTCCACTTGTGACATTTCTCCAGTCCGATACATTGCCTCTGATCACAGCCCTCATTTTTCTATCAGTCAGAAAGTTTTTCATCCATGTTAGAAGCGTACCTGTCACTCCTCCAATATTTTCCAGTTTCCAGAACAACCTCTTATGTGGAACTCTGTCGAAAGCCTTTTTTAGGTCCAGATAGATGCAGTCAGCCCAACCATCTCTTTCCTGTAATATCTCTGTTGCTCGATCATAAAAACTGAGTAAATTCGATACACAGGATCTACCAGATCGAAAACCATACTGTCTGTCTGATATTATATCATTTCTCTCCAGGTGTGCTACCCATTTAGTTTTAATTATTTTTCCAATATTTTGACTATTACACTTGTCAATGATACCGGTCTATAATTAAGGGGGTCTTCCCTGCTTCCACTCTTGTAAATTGGAACTATGTTAGCCTTTTTCCACACATCAGCTACAACTCCTGTAAACAGGGATGCCTGAAAGATCAGTTGAAGAGGGATGCTGAGCTCAGGTGCACATTCTCTCAGAACCCATGGTGAAACTCCATCTGGACCAACTGCTTTGTTCTTATTTAGCTCTTTGAGCATTTTTTCCACTTCGTCTCTAGACACCTCTATGTGCTCTATGTTGTTCTCTGGAATTCTTATTGTATCTGGTTCCCTGAAGATTTCATTTTGTACAAACACACTTTGGAACTTTTCGTTTAATGTTTCACACATTTCCTTTTCATTTTCCGTGAATCTATTTCCCATTTTCAACCTCTGAATATATCCTTTACCTGCAATTTGTTGTTTATGAATTTATAGAATAGACCTGGTTCTGTTTTACATTTGTCTGCAATCCCTTTTTCAAATTTCTTTCTGCCTCTCTCCTCACTGCCGTGTAGTTGTTTCTCGCATCTTTGTATCGCTGGTATGATTGGGGGTTTGGCCTCTTCTGTATTGATTCCATTTTTGTGTCTTTTGGTCTCTGGCCCTCTCGCACTTTCTGTCGAACCAATCTGTTTCCTAGTTCTGCTTCTCTGTTTTGGTATAAATTTTTTGTGCCTTTATCATATATTTCACAAAACTTGACATACATCTCATTCACTTCCTTGCCTAGCAACAAGTCTGTCCAATTATACTCCTAAAAAATTTTCTAAGGTTGCCATAATGTCCTCTCCTAAAGTCAGGTTTTTCAATTGCATCGACAGATATTTTCTTCCAGATTATAACGCATTGCATACTTTATCCAAAAAGACATGGTCACTTTACCCAAGGGAGGAAGGTACTGAATGTCAAATATTTCTTCCTCCTCCTGTAAAGATCAAATCGAGCATGGGGGAACGTACCTCCCTCATCCTCGTAGCTGTTTACNTAACTGCTTCGTGAATCTGGCCCTGGTCTCTTCCATTACATAGTGATAACCAGAGCGACGGTCTCGCGTCATGCAGGACGGCGTTCAATCCCCGACCGTCCATGAGTGGTTGGGCACCATTCCTTTCCCCTCGTCCTATCCAAATCCCTATCTGATCCCCTTCCCAGGATAATCCCCTGTTGAGGAGGGGATAATGATCCCCCTCCATGGACACAAGCTTAGACGATCGATTGATTGATAAAGATTAAGCCACCCAAAAGGTGGCACGGGCATGAATAGCCCGTAAGTGGTGGCCCTTTTGAGCCATTACCAGTATCAAGAGCCGATACTGGAGATGTGTGGAGGTGCGACTGTACCCTGCGTGACAGGAGATGTCTCCTGAGCTTAGACGAAGCTTGTGGGCAGGCAAGTAGTCTGCTCCACAGACCACCTCCAACCCCTCGTGTACCTCTATCATGGCTGGCAGCTTAGGCCCTCGGTACTAAGCTGTTAAGAACTTCGAAGCTTTACTAGGTCATCATGATGCAGTAATACTAAGCTTGGGTCCAGGAACATCCTAAGTCCTCAACTGTTAGTAAATACAGATTAAGCTGCACGAAATACTTTATGAAGAGTGGGCAACCAACCCGTCCAGTATAACGTATCATTTTGACGTATAGTCTTCCTAAAGCCAAAAACTGTCGTACTAGAAAATGGAAGCGGTGGTAAAATTAACATACTCTCATGCTGGGGGTGGACAGCGCTTCGGATTCGTAGTCCTGAGGTTCGGGTTCGATCCCCGGTGGAGGCGGAGACAAATGGGCAAAATGTTTCTTTCACTCTGATGCCCATCGTACCTAGCAGTAAATAGGTACCTGGGAGTTGGACAGCTGCTATAGGCTGCTTCCTGGGGGTGGAGGGCTGGTCGAGGACCGGGCCGCGGGGACACTAAAGCTCCGAAATCATCTCAAGTTAACCTCCCATTTTCTGTTTTGAGTCCTCTGGTAGGTTAGGATAAGGGCATTTTAGTACGACAGTTTCTTGACGTTGGGTCACCTTAGGAGGACGGGCTGGTTCATAATACATGGACCCGCACGACTCCAGACTCGGACGAGGAACCTCCTGTTTATAGCCATCCACACTTACTGTATCTATCTCTGTTCAAGGTTGGAGACCAGATGCTTGTGGATAGCTTCACCCAATTTTCCCAGTAATTGCTGAAGGGTATGTGCTCAACATGGGCAGGTCTCAACACAACCGATTGATGTACTTTCATATATTTCCGAGCTCCTTTATCAGAAACGGTTGGGCATGTTACCTTTCACCTAGTGCCCCTGTGTTACATCTTAGGAAGGAGTAGCAGTTTGACCATGGGGGTAGGGGACGTGAACACAAGCCTAAGGTATATATACACAGGGTCCCTGTCCCCAACAAAATGCATTAAGCTATTAAATATATGATGGCGCCTCTAATAGGTATCTCGTCTGGTTTTGGCTTCAGGAGGCAGATATGGCTCTGGGACCCTTCGCCATGACAGCGGCGCGGGCGGCTGACACGAAGTTTTGCCTGCCCTTCTTCGCCGACTTCTCCAGGATGCTGGCTGCTGGAGGACGCCCCGAGGTCGACCCTTGGGGCTTCCTCCTGCCGCTGGCGCCGCAGGTCTGGGCCGCCACCCTAGCAGCGCTGGTGCTGGTCATCCTGGCTGTGACCATCATGTCTAACATCGCTGCTAGGACACCAGGAGTGGCGGCACACATCTGCTTCACATACTGCAGCGTGCTATTGCAGCAAGGTACGGCGGCGAGGAGTCACAATAACGTCGCTGAAGTATGTTGGACCAGACCACACACTAGAAGGTGAAGGGACGACCACGTTTCGGTCCGTCCTGGACCATTCTCAAGTCGATGACTTTTTTTGTTTTTGTTTTGTTTTTTGAGATATTATACAAGAGTTGTTACATTCGTACAGCCACTAGTACGCGTAGCGTTTCGAGCAGGTCCCTGGAATACGATCCCCGCCGCGAAGAATCGTTTTTTCATCAAGTACATTTTACTGTTGCGTTAAACAGAGGCTACAGTTAAGGAATTGCGCCCAGTAAATCCTCCCCGGCCAGGATTTACTGGGGCACTACGAACCCAAGACTTTTCAAGTCTTCAAGTCTTCTCAACTTGAGAATGGTCCAGCACGGACCGAAACGTCGTCGACCTTTCGCCTTCTAGTGTGTGGTCTGGTCAACAAGGCACAGCCCTCTGCAACACTGCATCAAAAACCATCCCTTTCTTTCAAAACCAAACTCTAATTTAGAACTCTTGGGGTCCGCCAGTTGGCGTGTCAACAAGAAGAACGTGGGAGAGGCTGGCGGCCGGCGGGTGGATAGTAGCAGCACTAATACTATCCTGGAGCTTCTGTACCAACCTCACCTCTATCCTGGCTGTCCGCTACATCCCCCAACCCTTCCAGACGTTCCGTGACCTCGTCCGTGACTGCCACGCTGCCATTGTCATAGAGAGAGGCACCGCTGAAAACCAATTTCTCATGGTAATGTCAGACTTGTTTCTTGTTACCTAATTGTTAATGATTAAATAGCTTGCCCGAAGTTGTACAGGGTTGTTGGCCAGCATTTATAACGCGTACATTTAAGGCAAAACATGTAGTTATGTTGGTTCTGTGTATGTGTGTGTCTCAAGCAGCACCGGGAAGGCTCTCTGGGGTACCGGGAAGGCTCTCTGGGTACCGGAAGGTTCTCGGTACCGGAAGGTTCTCGGGTACCGGGAAGGTTCTCGGGTACCGGGAAGGTTCTCGGGTACCGGGAAGGTTCTCCGGTACCGGGAAGGTTCTCGGGTACCGGGAAGGTTCTCGGGTACCGGGAAGGTTCTCGGGTACCGGGAAGGTTCTCGGGTACCGGGAAGGTTCTCGGGTACCGGGAAGGTTCTCGGGTACCGGGAAGGTTCTCGGGTACCGGGAAGGTTCTCGGGTACCGGGAAGGTTCTCGGGTACCGGAAGGTTCTCCGGTACCGGGAAGGTTCTCGGGTACCGGGAAGGTTCTATAGTACCGGGAAGGTTCTATAGTACCGGAAGGTTCTCCAGTACCGGGAAGGTTCTATAGTACCGGGAAGGTTCTCCGGTACGGGAAGGTTCTATAGTACCGGGAAGGTTCTATAGTACCGGGAAGGTTCTATAGTACCGGGAAGGTTCTCCAGTACCGGGAAGGTTCTATAGTACCGGGAAGGTTCTCCAGTACCGGGAAGGTTCTATAGTACCGGGAAGGTTCTCCAGTACGGGAAGGTTCTATAGTACCGGGAAGGTTCTCGGTACCGGGAAGGTTCTCCGGTACCGGGAAGGTTCTCCGGTACCGGGAAGGTTCTCCGGTACCGGGAAGGTTCTCCGGTACCGGGAAGGTTCTCCGTACCGGAAGGTTCTCCGGTACCGGGAAGGTTCTCCGGTACCGGGAAGGTTCTCCGGTACCGGGAAGGTTCTCCGGTACCGGGAAGGTTCTCCGGTACCGGGAAGGTTCTCCGGTACCGGGAAGGTTCTCCGGTACCGGGAAGGTTCTATAGTACGGGAAGGTTCTCCGGTACTGGGAAGGTTCTATAGTACCGGGAAGGTTCTCCAGTACCGGGAAGGTTCTATAGTACTGGGAGGTTCTCAGTACCGGGAAGGTTCTATAGTACCAGGAAGGTTCTCCAGTACCGGGAAGGTTCTCCAGTACCGGGAAGGTTCTATAGTACTGGGAAGGTTCTCCAGTACCGGGAAGGTTCTCCAGTACCGGAAGGTTCTCCGGTACCAGGAAGGTTCTATAGTACTGGGAAGGTTCTCCAGTACCGGGAAAGTTCTATAGTACCGGGAAGGTTCTATAGTACTGGGAAGGTTCTATAGTACCGGTAAGGTTCACCTGGGCAGTATGGGTCTCGAACCATGGACCACACATGAGAGACCACAGCACTTAGCGATTATTACTTATACTCTTGCTACTTCCTAATCCCTCCACACAGTTCCTCGTGAGAGTCTACTATCAGAGTAATAATTATACACAAATTAAAATCCACAGGAGCCGTGATGAGGATTCGAACCTATGCGCTGGGTATAGACGCACCCACTAGACATAATGTGCTCAGGGCGTGCGTCTGGGAACACCCAGCGCATAAGTTCGAATCCTCATTACGGCTTCTATGGATTTTATCGGTAATTGTTGGTTTCGGCAGAGTGCCACCTCAGGCACACTGTACGACCTGGCGAGGCTGGCACTCAAGGGCCGACTAAAGTATTACCAGGCCGAGGACCTGGCCTCTGTCCTTCATGATATGACTGAAGGGCAACACAACGTCCTACTGATAGAGGACCTTAGTGCTCAGCTCTCCATGGCTGATCACTTCTCTCGTACAGGTAATTCCTGGAATTATCATCTATCTTTAAAGTCAAAATAGAGCATTAGTAGTGTAAAATGGGACAAATCGGTCCTGACTACGGGAGACGGTTATTGGCGCCCTTTCAACTACTTATGTACCTATTAAACCCACACTGAATATGTATTGATTATTTAAAAAACAAACAATAAAGCATAATAGATATACAGTAGAAATAAAGTAGAGATTGAAGGTAAAATTTCTAAACATTTGTGAGCCTTTATATATGAATAACGAACTCCAGTCATCACATCCAACACGGGGTGTCCCTACACAGGTCGCTGCGACTTCTACAGGTCACAAGAGAAAATCCTTGGCTTCATGTACAGTGTAATACTCCAGAAGAACAGCCCGCTTGTCCCAGCATTCAACGTCAGGTAAGTCCACCTGTCCCAACATTCAATGCCAGGTAAGCCCGCTTGTCCCAGCATTCAACGTCAGGTAAGTCCACCTGTCCCAACATTCAATGCCAGGTAAGCCCGCTTGTCCCAACATTCAACGTCAGGTAAGCCCACCTGTCCCAACATTCAATGCCAGGTAAGCCCGCTTGTCCCAACATTCAACGTCAGGTAAGTCCACCTGTCCCAACATTCAACGTCAGGTAAGCCCACCTGTCCCAACATTCAATGCCAGGTAAGCCCGCTTGTCCCAACATTCAACGTCAGGTAAGTCTACCTGTCCCAACATTCAATGTCAGGTAAGCCCGCTTGTCCCAACATTCAACATCAGGTAAGCCCACCTGTCCCAACATTCAATGCCAGGTAAGCCCGCTTGTCCCAACATTCAACGTCAGGTAAGTCCACCTGTCCCAACATTCAACGTCAGGTAAGCCACCTGTCCCAGCATTCAATGCAAGGTAAGCCCACCTGTCCCAACATTCAACGTCAGGTAAGCCCACCTGTCCCAGCATTCAATGCAAGGTAAGCCCACCTGTCCCAACATTCAATGCCAGGTAAGCCCACCTGTCCCAACATTCAATGCCAGGTAAGCCCACCTGTCCCAACATTCAATGCCAGGTAAGCCTACCTGTCCCAACATTCAACGCCAGGTAAGTCCACCTGTCCCAACATTCAATGCCAGGTAAGCCCACCTGTCCCAACATTCAATGCCAGGTAAGTCCACCTGTCCCAACATTCAATGCCAGGTAAGCCCACCTGTCCCAACATTCAATGCCAGGTAAGCCCACCCCCACCCCACCACCAAGATCACACAATTTCTACATAGCTATGCATGCTTTAATGCCTTGTATGCATGTCCCAAGCAATAACTTTGTGCAACAGTCTTGAAAGACATCAATTACACACACACACACACACGCAAATCACAATAGCGTGATACATGAAGTGAACACACAAGAGCCGTGAGGTAGGTTCGAACCTTCGTCCGAGACAACCCTTGTGGATTTGTTCATGGAAGACATCCTTCATTCACTCTTTGTAAATAAAATGAAGGATGTCGTGTTCATAGCAAATGGCGCCTCCATGCGTTATAAACGAGGGGAGGGGAAGACCTTTGACAAGCCACAGGCTTCTTGTCCTCGTCGAGGCCACTAGTGTTAGTGGCCCTCGGGTAAATTCTGGTAAATGTGCGCGTTTCATGCGCCAACTGGAGGTGGTGCAGGGCGCTGCTAGAGTGCCTGTATAAGTATTAAAGTCACCAAGGCGGCTTACCTTTCTGATGTGTGGTTTGGTCATCAAATTCAGGTCAATTTGTTACCTGGTACTTAAGCTTGTTAGTTAGTACTTACCTGAGTTTACCCGAGAGCCAACTTGTAAGTACAAGATCACGAAGGCATTGACGATCTTCAGTTATGAAGATCAATGATGCCTTATTTTATATATATATATATATATATATATATATATATATATATATATATATATATATATATATATATATATATATATATATATATATAATACAAGAAGGTACATTGGGTTTGTGAGGATACATAGCATGGTGATTACAATCTTGTAAAGCCACTAGTATGCGCAGTGTTTTAAGCAGGTCCTTAATCTAACAGATAATAATAAGTAGGTAAGTTCTAGCAAAATTTATAAAATGATAACAGGTACATTGCAAGAAAAAAAATGAGATGAGAGAGATTAGTAGGTATATTAAAGCACATCGATAGCTCTGGTTGATTACATTGACAGCTTGATTGGTACTTTAACAAAGATAATAGGCACAATACAGCATATTGACAGCACACATAAGAAGACAGCAGTGATCACAATGGTTAAGTTGTTTGGATTAGGTACATAAAGATTGGGGGATTGAGGTAAGATACAGAGCACTTTTAAAGCACAGAGTAGGAAACTATGAAGATGAAATTAGGTACGGGTACTTTTTGAATAAAGCAAAAGTTGGACAGCTTTTCAATTCATTAGGGAGTGAGTTCCATAGACTAGATCTCTCTATCTGCATAAGTGTTTTTACACAGATTAAGTTTGACTCTGGGGATATCAAAGATATATTTATGTCTGGTGTGGTGATAATGGGTCCTATTACATCTGTCCAAGAAGAGTTTCAGAACAGGGTTTTGTAAATGTAACTGACACAAGAGAATGTGTGGAGTGAGTTTATGTTTAGCATGTTTAGGGAGTTAAACAAGGGGGCTGAGTGTTGTCTGAAAGCAGAGTTTGTTATTATTCTGACAGCAAATTTTTGCTGGGTGATGATGGACTTGAGGTAGTCTGCAGTGGTTGAACCCCATGCACAGATACCATAATTAAGATAGGGATAGATTAGTGCATAGTATAGTGAGAGGAGAGCAGAGTTAGGTACATAATATCTGATCTTAGAGAGTATACCAACTATTTTAGAGACTTTCTTTAGTTATGTGTTGTATGTGGGTGCTGAAGTTGAGTCTCTTGTCTAAGTATAGGCCAAGGAACTTTCCATCATTTTTATTGCTGATGTTAACATTGTCTATCTGAAGCTGAATTGCATTTGTTGATTTGCTTTCTAATAAGATGTAGTAGGTCTTTTCTATAATTAGTGAGAGTTTGTTGGTTGACATCCACAAGGACTTTTTTTTTTTAATTCATTGTTTACAACATTATTTAACATGAATGGGTTGGGGTCTGAATAGATGAGAGTAGTATTATCAGCAAACAATATAGGTTTAAGCATATTAGAGACATTAGGCAGATCATTGGTTTATATAAGAAACAGGAGAGGTCCTAGGATGCTGCCCTGTGAATGTAGGGCAGCATCATAGGTAGAGGCTCCTAAGGGGTCTAGTCATTGGCATCATTCATTTAATCCAGTGATAGTTATTTTTTTATCTTCATAAGACCTACTATATTTTATTTGGTAGTAAATCATAAAATCAGATTCAACTTCAGATAGACAATGTTAACATTGTCAAAAGCACAAGGAAAGCCTTGCTTTTGACCATGTCATGAAGTGGTCCAGGGTGCTAGCTTGGCTGCACCAAGTGAGTGTTGATCCTACTGATTTTCTCAAAGCTTCATGTTAATGTGATTTCATTGTGCATTAGGTTTTTATTATAATTATAACAAATAGGATTCAGACAAGTGTATAGTTTCACTGTGATTTTGACAAATACACAATTGTCAGGTTGTGAGCCAGTCAATCATAATAAACCTAAATTACATTATTACTATTAATAACAAATGGATCATTGTAAATCTAAGGTTATTTTGACTGTAAGTAATAACTTATTTCTTCAGGCTGCAGCACATTGTAGAAGCGGGCCTGTACGCCCACTGGATTAATGCCGCCACACCAACTCCACCCACTGCCTCCTCCCACCCTCCAAGGTCACCCTCAAGCTTCCACTCTCTCTCCAAAACCTTTGGGTGATCAAACTCTTGACATTTAGTAGACATGCTTAAACCAAATATATATTACAGTGGTAG
>WNGS01162647.1:3648186-3666512 GCA_020271785.1 Procambarus virginalis | reverse complement strand
CAGAAGACCACCAAGGTCAGAAGACCCCCAAGGTCAGAAGACCACCCAAGGTCAGAAGACCACCCAAGGTCAGAAGACCCCCAAGGTCATAGGACCCCCAAGGTCAGAAGACCACCCAAGATCAGAAGACCCCCCATACTCAGAAGACCTCCCAAGGTCAGAAGACCCACAAGGTCAGAAGACCACCAAGGTCAGAAGACCACCAAGGTCAGAAGACCCCCCAAGGTCAGAAGACCCCCAAGGTCAGAAGACCCTCCAAGGTCAGAAGACCCACAAGGTCAGAAGACCACCAAGGTCAGAAGACCACCAAGGTCAGAAGACCCTCCAAGGTCAGAAGACCCTCCAAGGTCAGAAGACCCCCCAAGGTCAGAAGACCCTCCAAGGTCAGAAGACCTCCAAGGTCAGAAGACCCACAAGGTCAGAAAACCACCAAGGTCAGAAGACCCCACAAGGTCAAAAGACCACCAAGGTCAGAAGACCCCACAAGGTCAGACCACCAAGGTCAGAAGACCACCAAGGTCAGAAGACCCCACAAGGTCAGAAGACCACCAAGGTCAGAAGACCCCACAAGGTCAGAAGACCCCACAAGGTCAGAAGACCCCACAAGGTCAGAAGACCCCACAAGGTCAGACCACCAAGGTCAGAAGACCACCAAGGTCAGAAGACCACCAAGGTCAAAAGACCACCAAGGTCAGAAGACCCCACAAGGTCAGACCACCAAGGTCAGAAGACCACCAAGGTCAAAAGACCACCAAGGTCAGAAGACCCCACAAGGTCAGACCACCAAGGTCAGAAGACCACCAAGGTCAGAAGACCCCACAAGGTCAGAAGACCCCCAAGGTCAGAAGACCCCACAAGGTCAGAAGACCCTCCAAGGTCAGAAGACCCACAAGGTCAGAAGACCACCAAGGTCAGAAGACCCCACAAGGTCAGAAGACCACCAAGGTCAGAAGACCACCAAGGTCAGAAGACCCCCCCCAAGGTCAGAAGACCACCAAGGTCAGAAGACCACCAAGGTCAGAAGACCACCAAGGTCAGAAGACCACCAAGGTCAGAAGACCCCACAAGGTCAGAAGACCACCAAGGTCAGAAGACCACCAAGGTCAGAAGACCCCACAAGGTCAGAAGACCCCACAAGGTCAGAAGACCCCACAAGGTCAGAAGACCCTCCCCCAAGGTCAGAAGACCCCACAAGGTCAGAAGACCCCACAAGGTCAGAAGACCCCCCAAGGTCAGAAGACCCCACAAGGTCAGAAGACCCCCCCAAGGTCAGAAGACCCCCCAAGGTCAGAAGACCCTCCCCCAAGGTCAGAAGACCCCACAAGGTCAGAAGACCCCACAAGGTCAGAAGACCCCACAAGGTCAGAAGACCCCACAAGGTCAGAAGACCCTCCCCCAAGGTCAGAAGACCCCACAAGGTCAGAAGACCCCACAAGGTCAGAAGACCCCCCAAGGTCAGAAGACCCCACAAGGTCAGAAGACCCCCCAAGGTCAGAAGACCCCACAAGGTCAGAAGACCCCACAAGGTCAGAAGACCCCACAAGGTCAGAAGACCCCACAAGGTCAGAAGACCCCCCCAAGGTCAGAAGACCCCACAAGGTCAGAAGACCCCACAAGGTCAGAAGACCCCCCAAGGTCAGAAGACCCCCCAAGGTCAGAAGACCCCCCAAGGTCAGAAGACCCCCAAGGTCAGAAGACCCCCCAAGGTCAGAAGACCCCCCAAGGTCAGAAGACCCCCACAAGGTCAGAAGACCCCACAAGGTCAGAAGACCACCAAGGTCAGAAGACCCCCCAAGGTCAGAAGACCCCCCAAGGTCAGAAGACCCCCCAAGGTCAGAAGACCACCAAGGTCAGAAGACCCCCCAAGGTCAGAAGACCCCCCAAGGTCAGAAGACCACCAAGGTCAGAAGACCCCACAAGGTCAGAAGACCCCCCAAGGTCAGAAGACCCCCCAAGGTCAGAAGACCCCCCAAGGTCAGAAGACCCCACAAGGTCAGAAGACCCCCCCAAGGTCAGAAGACCCCCCCAAGGTCAGAAGACCCCCCAAGGTCAGAAGACCCCCCAAGGTCAGAAGACCACCAAGGTCAGAAGACCCCCCAAGGTCAGAAGACCCCCCAAGGTCAGAAGACCACCAAGGTCAGAAGACCCCACAAGGTCAGAAGACCCCCAAGGTCAGAAGACCCCCCAAGGTCAGAAGACCCCCCCAAGGTCAGAAGACCCCACAAGGTCAGAAGACCCCCCCAGGTCAGAAGACCCCCCAAGGTCAGAAGACCCCCCAAGGTCAGAAGACCCCACAAGGTCAGAAGACCCCCCCAAGGTCAGAAGACCCCACAAGGTCAGAAGACCCCCCCAGGTCAGAAGACCCCCCAAGGTCAGAAGACCCCCCCAAGGTCAGAAGACCCCACAAGGTCAGAAGACCCACAAGGTCAGAAGACCCCCCAAGGTCAGAAGACCCCCCAAGGTCAGAAGACCCCCCAAGGTCAGAAGACCCCCCAAGGTCAGAAGACCACTAAGGTCAGAAGACCCCCCAAGGTCAGAAGACCCCACAAGGTCAGAAGACCCACAAGGTCAGAAGACCCACAAGGTCAGAAGACCCACAAGGTCAGAAGACCACCAAGGTCAGAAGACCCTCCAAGGTCAGAAGACCCTCAAGGTCAGAAGACCCCCCAAGGTCAGAAGACCCTCCAAGGTCAGAAGACCCCCAAGGTCAGAAGACCCTCCAAGGTCAGAAGACCCACAAGGTCAGAAGACCCCACAAGGTCAGAAGACCACCAAGGTCAGAAGACCACCAAGGTCAGAAGACCACCCAGGTCAGAAGACCACCAAGGTCAGAAGACCACCAAGGTCAGAAGACCCCCCAAGGTCAGAAGACCACCCAGGTCAGAAGACCACCCAGGTCAGAAGACCACCAAGGTCAGAAGACCACCAAGGTCAGAAGACCCCACAAGGTCAGAAGACCACCCAGGTCAGAAGACCACCCAGGTCATAAGACCCACAAGGTCAGAAGACCACCAAGGTCAGAAGACCACCAAGGTCAGAAGACCACCAAGGTCAGAAGACCACCAAGGTCAGAAGACCACCAAGGTCAGAAGACCACCAAGGTCAGAAGACCCCACAAGGTCAGAAGACCACCCAGGTCAGAAGACCACCCAGGTCAGAAGACCCACAAGGTCAGAAGACCACCAAGGTCAGAAGACCACCAAGGTCAGAAGACCCTCCAAGGTCAGAAGACCCCACAAGGTCAGAAGACCCCACAAGGTCAGAAGACCACCAAGGTCAGAAGACCCTCCAAGGTCAGAAGACCCACAAGGTCAGAAGACCACCAAGGTCAGAAGACCACCAAGGTCAGAAGACCACCAAGGTCAGAAGACCCCACAAGGTCAGAAGACCACCAAGGTCAGAAGACCACCAAGGTCAGAAGACCCACCAAGGTCAGAAGACCACCAAGGTCAGAAGACCACCAAGGTCAGAAGACCCCACAAGGTCAGAAGACCACCAAGGTCAGAAGACCCACAAGGTCAGAAGACCCACAAGGTCAGAAGACCCCCAAGGTCAGAAGACCCCAAGGTCAGAAGACCACCAAGGTCAGAAGACCCCCAAGGTCAGAAGACCCACAAGGTCCAAAAAGACCACCAAGGTCAGAAGACCCCACAAGGTCAGAAGCCCACCAAGGTCAGAAGACCACCAGGTCAGAAGACCCCAAGGTCAGAAGACCACCCAGGTTAGATTTATTTGCATAAAGTGTTTACACAGATTTAGTTTGCTCTGTGCACGCAATCGCGTGTGAACCTGCACACAAATTCCGTTGTGTGAGGGGGCGGGACAGGAAGACTGTATTTTAGTTTATGAACGTCCCACTAGGATAACCTATCTCCTCCACGATGCCAGCCACAACAGTTTCCTGACTCCCGGGCGCATATATTTACTCCTAGGTAAACAGAGGCAGCAGGTGAAAGGGAACATGCCCTACTATTCCTGTCACGGCCGGAGATCGAGCCCGCAATCCCGCTGTTCTACAGGATCTATTAAATGGCCAAACCCCCTATCAGCTAATAGGTCGCCTTTTGTACGTTATAGAAATAATCTACTCTGACAAGTAACGGTATAAAATATCTTGAGGTTATCTTGAGATGATTTCGGGACTTAGCGTCCCCGCGGCCCGGTCCTTTACCTGCCTCCACCCCCATGAAGCAGCCCGTGACAGCTGACTAGATCCCAGGTACCTATTTTACTGCTATAGGTAACGGAGAATAGAATAGGTTGGATTTCTTACGGAGAAGCAAAGAGAACTTCTCATAATCAATTATCTATCAAACTCTTGGGGTTTTATGCATGTTTGGCCGCATTATATGAGTTAGGCTGCGATAGACAGTGATGACGACAGTTACACGATCTATTGTAAATTACGCGGGAAGAGAAACGACGATCTATTGTAAATTACGCGGGAAGAGAAACAACGATCTATTGTAAATTACGCGGGAAGAGAAACGACGATCTATTGTAAATTACGCGGGAAGAGAAACGACGATCTATTGTAAATTACGCGCGAAGAAAAACAAATGTCTGGTCCACATGGCGTTTATTTACATCAGGCCGTGACGTCACACCGGCTATAAGATACATGACTTACTGTTTACAATACTTATAAAACAAAAGAGCATCTGCTTAAAGCATCATGCACCTAACCTAAGTAGTACTCAATCCTACAAAATATCATAATCCTCCACAGGCTCACCATAGCCTATGCAACAGAGAAATTTTGATCCAGTAGCTAGATCTAAAGCAACAAAAAAGTTTAAATCTAACACGATCAAAATAGCTTTGTGGGCGAAGGTGTGTCGGTCGCCATGGAGCCCCTGGTGGTGTGTGTGGGGGTCTTGTGTTGAGCCGCTGACGACCTTCAGCTGTTGCTGACCAAGTGACGCTCCGCCCAGATCACGAAGCAGTTACGCGAGTACTTACGAACGTGTACATCTTTCCTCAATGTTTGGCGGCTTTGGTTACATTTATTAAACAGTTTACAAGCATGAAAACTGCCAATCAACTGTTGTTATTGTTATAAACAGCCTCCTGGTGCTTCGGAGCTCATTAACTGTTTAATAATTGTAAACAAAGCCGCCAAAGATTGAGGAAAGATGTACAGGTTCGTAAGTGCTTGCGTAACTGCTTCGTGAATCTGGCTCCAGGTACCCATTTTACTGTTGGGTGAACAGAGGCTACAGTTAAGGATTTTTCACTGATGGTTTCTGAGGAGTTTATCAGCTTTTTATAATATTACAGGTTTTCTATGTGTGTGTGTGTGTACTCACCTAGTTGTGCTTGCGGGGGTTGAGCTCTGGCTCATTGGTCCCGCCTCTCAACCGTCAATCAACAGGTGTACAGATTCCTGAGCCTATTGGGCTCTATCATATCTACACTTGAAACTGTGTATGGAGTCAGCCTCCACCACATCACTGCCTAATGCATTCCATTTGTCAACCACTCTGACACTAAAAAAGTTCTTTCTAATATCTCTGTGGCTCATTTGGGCACTCAGTTTCCACCTGTGTCCCCTAGTCGTGTGCCCCTTGTGTTAAATAGCCTGTCTTTATCTACCCTGTTGATTCCCTTGAGAATCTTGAATGTGGTGATCATGTCCCCCTAACTTTCTGTCTTCCAACGAAGTGAGGTTTAATTCCCGTAGTCTCTCCTCGTAGCTCATACCTCTCAGCTCGGGTACTAGTCTGGTGGCAAACCTTTGAACCTTTTCCAGTTTAGTCTTATGCTTGACTAGATATGGACTCCATGCTGGAGCCGCATACTCCAGGATTGGTCTGACATATGTGGTATATAATGTTCTGAAAGATTCCTTACACAAGTTTCTAAAGGCCGTTCTTATGTTAGCCAACCTGGCATATGCTGCTGACGTTATCCTCTTGATATGAGCTTCAGGGGACAGGTCTGGCGTGATATCAACCCCCAGGTCTTTCTCTCTCTCTGACTCTTGAAGTATGTGAGTGTGAGTGTGAGTGTGAGTGTGTGTGTGTGTGGTGTGTGTGTGGTGTTGTGTGTGTGTGTGTGTNTATTTATTTATTTACATGAAGGTACATTAGGCTGTGAGAGTACATATATTGGTATTTTTACATTCTTGTAAAGCCACTAATAAGCATAGCGTTTCTGCAGTCTTCAATCATAGCGCTTCTGGCAGGTCTTCAATCACAGCGTTTCTGGCAGGTCTTCAATCATAGCGCTTCTGGCAGGTCTTCAATCACAGCGTTTCTGGCAGGTCTTCAATCACAGCGTTTCTGGCAGGTCTTCAATCACAGCGTTTCTGGCAGGTCTTCAATCACAGCGTTTCTGGCAGGTCTTCAATCACAGCGTTTTCTGCAGGTCTTCAATCACAGCGTTTCTGGCAGGTCTTCAATCATAGCGTTTCTGGCAGGTCTTCAATCATAGCGTTTCTGGCAGGTCTTCAATCACAGCGTTTTCTGGCAGGTCTTCAATCACAGCGTTTCTGGCAGGTCTTCAATCACAGCGTTTCTGGCAGGTCTTCAATCATAGCGTTTTCTGGCAGGTCTTCAATCACAGCGTTTCTGGCAGGTCTTCAATCACAGCGTTTCTGGCAGGTCTTCAATCATAGCGTTTCTGGCAGGTCTTCAATCATAGCGTTTCTGGCAGGTCTTCAATCACAGCGTTTCTGGCAGGTCTTCAATCACAGGCGTTCTGGCAGGTCTTCAATCATAGCGTTTCTGGCAGGTCTTCAATCACAGCGTTTCTGGCAGGTCTTCAATCACAGCGTTTCTGGCAGGTCTTCAATCATAGCGTTTCTGGCAGGTCTTCAATCATAGCGTTTCTGGCAGTCTTCAATCACAGCGTTTCTGGCAGGTCTTCAATCATAGCGTTTCTGCAGGTCTTCAATCATAGCGTTTCTGGCAGGTCTTCAATCACAGCGTTTCTGGCAGGTCTTCAATCACAGCGTTTCTGGCAGGTCTTCAATCACAGCGTTTCTGGCAGGTCTTCAATCATAGCGTTTCTGGCAGGTCTTCAATCACAGCGTTTCTGGCAGGTCTTCAATCACAGCGTTTCTGGCAGGTCTTCATCACAGCGTTTCTGGCAGGTCTTCAATCATAGCGTTTCTGGCAGGTCTTCAATCACAGCGTTTCTGGCAGGTCTTCAATCATAGCGTTTCTGGCAGGTCTTCAATTTACTAATAAAACTGAAAGCTGAATTTGAGTTCAATAAAATAACATAAAACTGTAGCAACATTCGAGTGTAAAGATACATTGTACATAAATTTAAGTTTATCATAATAATTACAATATAAATTGATGGGAGTGATTATTACACTGGTGAATGATAATGATCATTTTATTTAGGGAAAAATACATACATACAAGATGATTACAAGCTGAATGTTGGACTTCTAGACAGAGCAAGTACAGTACTGTACAGTACTGTACTGTACTGTACTGTACTGTACTGTATAATACGTACAGTACAGTACAGTACAGTACAGTACAGTACAGTACTGTACAGTACAGCACAGCACAGTACAGTACAGTACAGTACAGTACAGTACAGTACTGTACAGTACAGTACAGTACTGTACAGCACAGCACAGTACAGTACAGTACTGTACAGTACAGTACTGTACAGTACAGTACTGTACTGTACTGTACTGTACAGTACAGCACAGCACAGCACAGTACAGTACAGTACAGTACAGTACAGTACAGCACAGCACGCACAGTACAGTACAGTACAGTACAGCACAGCACAGTACAGTACTACAGTACAGCACAGCACAGCACAGCACGGTACAGCACAGCACAGTACAGTACAGTACAGTACAGCACAGAACAGTACAGTACAGTACAGTACAGCACAGCACAGCACAGTACAGTACAGTACAGTACAGTACAGTACAGTACAGTACAGCACAGTACAGTACAGTACTGTACAGTACAGCACAGCACAGTACAGTACAGTACAATACAGTACAATACAGTACAGTACAGTACAATACAGTACAGTACAGTACAGTACAGCACAGTACAGTACAGTACAGTACAGCACAGTACAGTACAGTACAGTACAGTACAGTACAGTACAGTACAGCACAGCACGTACAGTACAGTACAGTACTGTACAGTACAGTACAGTACTGTACAGCACAGTACAGTACTGTACAGTACAGTACAGTACTGTACAGTACAGTACTGTACTGTACAGTACAGTACAGCACGCACAGCACAGCACAGCACAGCCAGTACAGTACAGTACAGTACAGCACAGCACAGTACAGTACAGTACAGTACAGCACAGCACAGTACAGTACAGCACAGCACAGCACAGCACGCACAGCACAGCACAGCACAGTACAGTACAGTACAGTACAGTACAGTACAGCACAGCACAGTACAGTACAGTACAGTAAGTACAGTACAAGTACAGTACAGTACAAGTACAGTACAGCACAGTACGTACGCACAGTACAGTACGTACAGTACAGCACAGTACAGTACCAGTACAGTACAGTACAGTACAGTACAGTACAGTAGTACAGTACAATACAGTACAGTACAGTACAGTACAGTACAATCAGTACGTACGTACAGTACAGCACAGTACAGTACAGTACAGTACAGCACAGTACAGTACAGTACAGTACAGTACAGTACAGTACAGTACGCACAGCCAGTACAGTACAGTACAGTACTGTACAGTACAGTACAGTACTGTACAGCACAGTACAGTACTGTACAGTACAGTACAGTACTGTACAGTACAGTACTGTACTGTACAGTACAGTACAGCACAGCACAGCACAGCACAGTACAGTAACAGTACAGTACAGCACACACAGTACAGTACAGCACAGCACAGTACAGTACAGTACAGCACAGCACAGTACAGCACAGCACAGCACGCACAGCACAGCACGTACAGTACAGTACACAGTACAGTACAGTACAGTAAGCACAGCACAGTACAGTACAGTACAGTACAGCACAGTACAGTACAGTACAGTACAGTACTGTACAGTACAGTACAGCACAGCACAGTACAGTACAGTACAGTACAGTACTGTACAGTACAGCACAGCACAGTACAGTACAGTACAATACAGTACAATACAGTACAGTACAGTACAGTACAATACAGTACAGTACAGTACAGTACAGTACAGTACAGCACAGTACAGTACAGTACAGTACTGTACAGTACAGCACAGCACAGTACAGTACAGTACAATACAGTACATACAGTACAGTACAGTACAATACAGTACAATACAGTACAATACAGTACAATACAGTACAATACAGTACAATACAGTATAGTACAGCACAGTACAGTACAGTACAGTACCGTACAGTACAGTACAGTACAGTACAGTACAGTACAGCACAGCACAGCACAGTACAGTACAGTACAGTACAGTACTGTACAGTCAGTACAGTACAGTACAGTACAGTACTGTACAGTACAGTACATACAATACAGTACAATACAGTACAGTACAGTACAATACAGTACAATACAGTACAATACAGTACAAATACAGTACAATAGTATAGTACAGCACAGTACAGTACAGTACAGTACAGTACAGTACAGCACAGCACAGTACAGTACAGTACAGTACAGTACTGTACAGTACAGTACAGCACAGTACAGTACAGTACAGTACAGTACAGTACTGTACAGTACAGTACAGTACAGTACAGTACAGTACAGTACTGTACAGTACAGTACAGCACAGCACAGTACAGTACAGTACAGTACTGTACAGTACAGCACAGCACAGTACAGTACAGTACAGTACAGTACAGCACAGTACAGTACAGTACAGTACAGTACAGTACAGTACTGTACAGTACAGTACAGCACAGTACAGTACAGTACAGTACAGTACTGCCAGTACAGTACAGTACAGTACAGTACAGTACAGTACAGCACAGTACAGTACAACACAGTACAGCACAGTACTGTACAGCACAGTACAGTACAGTACAGTACAGTACTGTACAGTACAGTACAGCACAGTACAGTACAGCACAGTACAGTACAGTACAGTACTGTACAGTACAGTACAGCACAGTACAGTACAGTACAGTACAGTACAGTACAGTACAGTACTGTACAGTACAGTACAGTACAGTACAGTACAGTACAGTACTGTACAGTACAGTACAGTACAGTACTGTACAGTACAGTACAGTACAGCACAGTACAGTACAGCACAGTACAGTACAGTACAGTACAGTACAGTACAGTACTGTACAGTACAGTACAGTACAGTACAGTACAGTACAGTACAGCACAGTACAGTACAGTACAGTACAGTACAGTACAGTACAGTACATGTACAGTACAGTACAGTACAGTACAGCACAGTACAGTACAGTACAGTACAGTACAGCACAGTACAGTACAGTACAGTACAGTACAGTACAGCACAGTACAGTACAGTACAGTACAGCACAGTACAGTACAGTACAGTACAGTACAGTACAGTACAGCACAGTACAGTACAGTACAGTACAGTACAGCACAGTACAGTACAGCACAGTACAGTACAGTACAGCACAGTACAGTACAGTACAGTACAGTACAGCACAGTACAGTACAGTACAGTACAGTACAGTACAGTACAGTACTGTACAGTACAGTACAGTACAGTACAGTACTGTACAGTACAGTACAGTACAGTACAGCACAGTACAGTACAGTACTGTACAGTACAGCACAGTACAGTACAGTACAGTACAGTACAGTACAGTACAGTACTGTACAGTACAGTACAGTACAGTACAGTACAGTACAGTACAGTACAGCACAGTACAGTACAGTACAGTACAGTACAGCACAGTACAGTACAGTACAGTACAGTACAGTACAGCACAGTACAGTACAGTACAGCACAGTACAGTACAGTACAGTACAGTACAGCACAGTACAGCACAGTACAGTACAGTACAGTACAGTACAGCACAGTACAGTACAGTACAGTACAGTACAGCACAGTACAGTACAGTACAGTACAGTACAGCACAGTACAGTACTGTACAGTACAGTACAGTACAGTACAGTACTGTACAGTACAGTACAGTACAGTACAGCACAGTACAGTACAGTACTGTACAGTACAGCACAGTACAGTACAGTACAGTACAGCACAGTACAGCACAGTACAGTACAGTACTGTACAGTACAGTACAGTACAGTACAGTACTGTACTGTACAGTACAGTACAGCACAGTACAGCACAGTACAGTACAGTACAGTACAGTACTGTACAGTACAGTACAGTACAGTACAGTACAGTACAGCACAGTACAGCACAGTACAGCACAGTACAGTACAGTACAGTACAGCACAGTACAGCACAGTACAGTACAGTACTGTACAGTACAGTACAGTACAGTACAGTACTGTACTGTACAGTACAGTACAGTACAGTACAGCACAGTACAGCACAGTACAGTACTGTACTGTACAGTACAGTACAGTACAGTACAGCACAGTACAGTACAGTACAGTACAGTACAGTACTGAACATATAATGCCTAAAGCCACTAATATGCACAGTGTTTCCAGCAAGATAATGGGAAATAAACTTAAAAACTAAGACTTAAAACTAATTGAGATTAGAAGTATGAATTGAAATGAATGATAAAGAATTACAATAATTTCATGTTGAATGGAAGACCAGAAATTGGAACAGAAGAGCAGATAGTAATTTTATTTAAATAAACAGATAGAATACAATTTTATCTTTAGCTTATACATGGCAGATATCAGCAGTTTTACAAGTTAGTCGTTAATTATTAATGTTTGATAATAGCAAGACATAGGTTGACATTTAGGAGGTAAGGTAGAATACGTGGAATTTTGTGCCTCGGAGAGGCTACAGGATCCAGTAAGTTCAGTAGAATTTCAGTTTCAATTGTTTTGACCGTGTCGTAGCTCAGTCGATTAAGGCATCGTCTAGGATGCTCTGGGACGCAGGTTCGAATCCTCGTCACGGCCCTTGTGGATTTGTTCGTTAGAATACGTGGAGTTAATTAGGTATTACTTAGGTTTTCTCGTGATGGGGAAGGTCATTCCAGAGAATCTGAGAGTGAGGATTATGGACAAGACAATTTCAAGCCTTTTCAGGTAACAATGACCAGGGGACACACACGGGAAAAGTGTGCACAGTTTAAGAGTGCACAGTTAAGAGTGCACATTTAAGAGTGCACAGTTAAGAGTGCACAGTTAAGAGTGCACAGAGAGTGAAGTGATACGGACAGTGATGAACGACTAGCATCCACTACGGGCTCACCATAGCCCGTGCTACTTGGAACTTCTTGTTCCAGGTAGCGAATCTTTAACAACAACAACAGACTAGGCGGTGATAGTGACAGTGAAATACAGCGGCCGTCTTGCGCCGCTAATATCCCGCTGACGAGCACAGATAATACAGTTTAGTATGTGCGGATCTGTGGCACTTACGACAATTATCTTTTCGCGACTGGGCAGTCCGTGAGAGCCGAGAGTGCGTACTATAGCGGCCCCGGACGACTGCGTCCCAGGGACTTGCGGGCGTCGTGTCGCAATGGACTTGAGAATGGTCCAGGACGGACCCAAACGTCATCGTCGTCCCTTCACCTTCTAGTGTGTGGTCTGGTCAACATGGAGGGTAACATTACTGCATTTACCTTGTATTCCTTCCATGTTGGGGTTAGTTGTTTATCTGACAATGAAATGCATCGTTGAAGGACACCAAGCTATGTAACATTACAACAAAATGATCTTATTATGCTTTCACATGCATTGTTTCCCACCTTTTGAAGTAATTAACGGACAGGGTTAATTCATTAGTTCCCTCGTCCCTCTATTTGGCTAGACGGTAGAGCGACGGTCTGGCGTCATGCAAGGTCGGCGTTCCATACCCGACTGTCCAAGTGGTTGGGCATCATTCCCTCCCCCCATCCCATCCCAAATCTTTATCCTGATTGTGGCACGGCCATGAATAGCCCGTAATGCCCTTATCCTGAGCCAGTCCAAGTGCTGTATAGGGCTTGGTGCTTTCTTCTAATTACCTCTCATTACCCCTTCCCTTACCTCTCATTGATGTAATGGCTGACCCTTCATTTATCTCTTGAAGTCTATCCCCAATACTCGGTAAGTTCAATCAGCATCATCATCTCAGTACTGTAATAGTACCTCTTGGGCATCCCATCATTATTCTCACAGCTTGCTATTGCAATTACGGGCTCACCATAGCCCGTGCTACTTGCAACGTTTTGTTCTAAGTAGCGAATCTTAAACAACAACAACATTGCTATTGCGCCTTCTCCAACTTGTATAATATTTTACCAACACCAGTCATAACAGGAGCAGCATAATCAATAACAAATCTCACAGTATATCATTACCATTGGAAAGTGAAATATAAAATATAATTCAAATTGTGAACTGTTTGGGTTTTTTGAAGGACTTTATATAGACGAGGATAGAAATAGCCTAAGCTACTCTATCCTTTTGAGATGTACTTCCTTTTCTCAATAAGGTTCACCCATGCAAATGTTCAGCAAGATGACATCCATTTTTAGTGAGCGCTTGCAAAGAGCTTCCTATTACATTGCTAACTGTGTGAGCAGGAACTGCGGCATGATCTCCCACACTACATCACCGAGTGCCCACTTATTACACCATTCAGACCCGTTGGCATGAGGTACCTGGAGCTTTGTAATTACTTTATTACCTCTCGTGTATTTATCTATTATGTATTTATTTATATATATATACAAGAAGGCATATTGGGTTTATGAGAGTACATAGCATTGATATTTTTACATTCTTGTAAAGCCATTAACACGCATAGCGTTTCGGGCAGGTCCTTAATCTAACAGATAATTTTAACCAGGTAATTTCTAGCAAAATTGAAAACTTTTACACGTAAGTTGTAAGAAAATTTAAAGAAGATTAGTAGGTACATTGTAATAAAATTTGAGGCTTATCAACAGGTACATTCGAGCATAATTTGAGGATTATTTCTAGGTATATTGTAACAAATATGCGTTGAATATAACCATGATATAAGATATATTTATTTCTGGTGTAGTGAGTATGGGTTTTATTACATCTGTCAAAGAAGAGTTTTAGATCAGGATTTGCATTTAGGAATATGTAAATGGAACAAGAGAATGTTTAGAGTGAGTTTATGTTTAGCATGTTTAGGGACTTAAACAGAGGGCCTGAGTGTTGTCAGAAAACAGTTTGTTATTATTCTGATAGCAGATTTGTGCTGGGTGATTATGGGCCTGAGGTAGTTTGCAGTGGTTGAACCCCATGCACAGATACTGTGTGCTTGAAGATATCCTCATAATATACCCAAATTTGCCAGTGTAGGCTACTGAACATATGACTCCCGTATGACTAACCATCCTGCGAGATGGGACTTTTAGTATCACTGCTACCTTATTCACTCTCGTGTTCACGATGATATCCTCATAATGCACCCAGAGTCTGCCAGTGTAGGCTACTGATCACATGTCTCTGTATGACTATCCTGTATGATGGAGATTCATACATGTTCTGCTTTTATCGAGGTCCCAATCTCCCAGCGTGGACTTATTGACGCCGCTTAGGATACAACCCCACAAGCGACTTGAGAATGGTCCAGGACGGACCGAAACGTCGTCGTCCCTTCAACTTCTAGTGTGTGGTCTGGTCAACAACCCCACAAGAAGCTGACTAATTCCTGAGTACCTACTTACTACTAGGTGAACCGCGGCATTAGGTGAAGGAAACGGGCCCAACCATTTCTGCCCGGATTCGAATCCGGAATTCTCGATTGAGCGAACGCACTCGACTGTACTACCGAGATCCTACTGCGCCTTTTGCGGTTATGTTCATAGACTTTGTCCCACCTGACCTGCGGCTATCTGTGGCCTAGTATAATACGAGCCGTCGCTCGATCCTGCAGTATACTTACCTGGCATAGGAGACACGGTGATCACGATCCTGCAGTCCAGTTATCTCTGCTGATACAATATGTCTTTCCCCGTCTCCACCACGGAATCTTCCTCCTTCTCCTACGTCAAGGAGTGTTCTCCCTTCTCCTCCTACGTCATGGAGTCTTCCTCCATCTCCACCAAGGAGTCTTCCTCCTTCTCCTCCTACGTCATGGAGTCTTCCTCCGTCTCCACCAAGGAGTCTTCTCCCTTCTCCTCCTACGTCATGGAGTCTTCTCCCTTCTCCTCCTACGTCATGGAGTCTACCTACATCTCCACCAAGGAGTCCTCCTCCGTCTCCACCAACGCGTCTGCCTCCGTCGTCGCCGACGTCAAGGAAATCCTCTCCGCTGTAGAAAATATCGAAGGCACAATACTAGACATGAAAACTGCATATGTAACGGACGTAATATTTTACAAGATGTTGTTCCTCGCACTTATAATTGTGTTTGTCTACGTTTGTCTCAGTTGTAATCCATCTGCATATCAACAGTAAGTTATTCCTTCTTCAACTATGTATCCTAACATTTTTTTTTACAAACAGGACATCGTGGAAGCCTCAAATGTGGCATTTAAGCGCTAATTGTTATTTTACCCGAGTTTACCTTAGAGACACTGATACTAGTGGCCTCGACGAGGACAGGAAGCCGGCGGCTTGTGGAAGGTTTTCCCCTCATTTGTCTTCATCGTTGTACCATAAAAGTTAACACAGTTTGGCATTTATGGTTTCGGCGGGTAGGCGGTTCCATGGGTAATAACAGTAAACTCGGGTAAAATATTTATTTATATACAAGAAGGTACATTGGGTTTATCAAAGTACAGAGATTGAAGTTTTACATTCTTGTAAAGCCACTAGCACGCAGGTTTTTAATCTAACATTTATTTATAATTTTAAGAAGGTAATTTCTAGCAATATTAACAATTTGTTACAAGTACAATAGAATGAAAAATCCTTCCAGAGTTTAATGCATGTTTCATACTGTAATAGTGTGATGTATTTAACCCGCATTAAATTTCTCCACTTTCAGGAAACTGGAGACACCAGGGCGCGCTGCTCGCCGCTTCAGGAAGGACAAGGTCCGCCCCCTCCAGCGTGCCCAGCGGGACTAACCTCGTACGCCGCCTCAGGCTATCAGGCCACCAACCAATAGAAAACGGGACATCCCGTCAATGTGCGCACACTTTGCTATTTTCATTTGATTATGTATATTTTATTTATTTTATATACAACAAGTTACATTGGGTTATGAGAGTACATAGCATGATGTATTCACCTTCTTGTAAAACCATTACGCAGTACGCAGCGTACTGCGTAATTATTTATATTATAAATAATAGTATAATTCATATATTCATGTTATGCTTAGCTTTCATTGTCTATGTTATCATTCATGTTAATTTATCTAAATAATATGTATATGTGATAAATTTATGTTTTATTTCAGGGCCTTGCCCTGACCTATTCCGGTCCTATCTCGGTGATAGGCCCAATATGTAGCCATTAATTATATGACCTCTCCCACTCTACCATTAACCGTTGGGGTGCCACAGGGCACCATCTTGGATTGATTGATGATAAAGATTAAGCCCCAAGAGGTGGCACGGGCATAATAGCCCGTAAGTGGTGGCCTTTTTTCAGTATTCTGAGGTTGCATTTAATCGTCAAGCTGTTATCGCGGGGGAGGATACTGCTTGACATCTTTATGAGGGTCTCCAGCTGCTGAACACTTTTATGAGGGTCTCCAGCGCTGACCCTTTGTTGACCAGGAGAGTGGCTGTGTTGATGGCTTCAGGGTGGCCACTGCAAGATTCAGGGACCCTTAAAGCTCTTCTAAGGTCGTTGGTTGCTTCACATTCTAGAAGATAGTGAAGTAATGGCTTTTCTGTGACAGTTTGGCAGAAGATGCACTCTCTCTGTCGGGTTCACCAATCTCCCAGTTGCATCTGTAACCTAGACGTAGTCTATATACCTAACTGCTATTTCCCTGTGGATTCCTTTTGGGATATTTAACCTTTCTAATTTGGTTGCCTGAAGATACCATGTTGCAGAGGGCGAACCTTCAGCTATTCTCTGGTGTAGGTAGGCTTTGTTGAGTGTGAGAGTTTTTTGGTGATGATGTTTTTAATGTTCTCTAGGCTGGGTTGAATTGTTTTATCTATCACTGGATGACGAGTTGCCAGTTTAGCAATTTCATCAGCTTTCTCATTTAATGGGATTCCAATATGGGATGGGATCCAGTTCAAGGTTATGTTGAGTCCTTTGCCTTTAGCGACTGCTCCAAGATACAAAATGGTGGTATTATTTCCACGTTATCTTTCCACTGTTTTTGTCCTAAGTATTTGAAGTGCAGCTTTTGAGTCTGTGTGTATGATGGCATTTTGAGTGTTTTGTGCAATCACATATGCGAATGCCTGTTGTATGGCAAACAGCTCAGTTTGGGTGATGATACTAGTCCTCCCAGTCTCCAATATGCCTGTATGCTGGCCGTGCAAAGAGCAGCGCCAGCACTCTCATATTCTGTGTCCACCGATCCGTCTGTGAAGATGTGGGTGGCTCCTGCTACTGCTATGCTATACATTTGCTCTTCTATTATGCGCCTTAGGATTGTCGGATCATAGGCAGCCTTTTTCATTGGAGACTTTCTATTACTATTTTGAAGTAGGCTCTTCCCACGGTGCAGCAAGTGTAATTTGGGTGTGGATGATCACCCTCTCTATCAAGAATCATGCTTTTTAAATGTAGTCTGTTTTAGGACTTTTCCTGCTCTTGCAGCCCAAGAGTTTCCATTGTGTTTGGCCAAGTCCACCACCAAGGCCTGCCGTACTGGGCACTGCTTTCACCATTTTGTCATCAGTTCTGATATGCGTTGTTTAGCGTGAAGTGTTGTATCTCATTAAACGCACAAATAAAGCGGGAGAAAGTTCAGAAACATACCGCCGGACTAGTCCCAGAGCAGAGAAGTATGAGCTATGAGGAAAGGCTAAAAAGTAAACGTCATGTTGATGTAAGAAAAACTGGAGACATGTTGACCAAATCACACACTAGAAGATGAAAAGATGACGACGCTTCGGTCTGTCCTGGATCATTATCAAGTCGTTGTGACAGGTTCGGAGACATGCTTACCACGTGTGAAATATTCAGAGGAAAAGACAGGGCAGACTAGGACAGATTAATTAGTAGGGAGTAGTACCCGAAGTAGAGGACACCGCTGGAAACTAGAAACATGCCTGATAATTTATGGGGGACTTTAATCATTTTTGGAAATATTTTGTAGCATAGATATAATATAGCTTGTAGTAGGTAATATTGTGTACATTTAACGTAAGTTTATATGAATA
>WNGS01162647.1:3605670-3645287 GCA_020271785.1 Procambarus virginalis | reverse complement strand
GGTTGGCCTCGAGTAACACACACAACCTGGCAGAGTTGGCATTCCTGCACGAACTTGTCCAACTGCCTCTTGAACAAAAATCCACTTGGGTTCTGGAAATATTTCTTATACTGTATGTGGTAGAAGGTGGAACAGTCATTGGGCTCTGATGTTGAGTGTTCATTGATTGTACGTGATGTTCACTGATTGTACATGATGTTCATTGATTGTACGTGAGGCACCTACACTCTTCACTTGTTCTATTCTGTATTTCCTAGCATATCCTTTGTTCAACTTAGCTATTTTACAGTGTATATTTGTACCATGAGATAACCACACCTTAATTACAGTATCTTCCATGTATATATTAATAATAACTCTCCTGTCTTCTTTCCAGAGTACATTTTGATGACATCAAGAATTTTTGCAGTAATTCAGGTGTTTTACTGTGTCAATCCATGCTGCATATGCTCCCTATATCTTCTAGTTAAGATTTCTCCTGCTTTGAAAACGGAAGCACGTATCGAGTACTCAAAGCAGGAAAGCATAAACGATACGAAAAGTACAAGCATTGTGGCGACTTTCCTTGCTCTGAAGGCTTCTCATAACCCACGAATCATTTTCCTAGCCGAGGCAATGTTAGCTCTAATGTTTACTGCTCAACATATCACTGAAGGTCACGTCTCCCATAATGGAGCTAAATTAGTTGTAACAGTAAAACTGGAGGAGGCAAAGCAACTAACCGTAAATCATAGTGCATTACAATACAAAATTTGGAAGCTAAGCCAAGACACAATGGTGTGCTCCATCTCCCTCCCACCCTGGAGCACACCAGGAGAGGGTTCGGAGAGTTCTACTCCCCGAGGCCAGCCTGAGGCCAGGCTCAAATTGTGATAACTTAGTCCAACAGGCTACTGCTTGGAGCAACCCGCAGACTCACATGTCCATTACAACCTGGTTGGTCCGGCACTTCTTGCAAGAACTTATCTATAAGTGCTGGACCAACCACCCCAAGAAAATTATAATACTAATAACAAATTTACATATCCATTACAGCCTGGTTGGTCCGGCACTTCATGCAAGAACTTATCTACAAGAAGTGCTGGACCAACCACCCCAAGAAAATTATAATACTAATAATAATATTCAAATGAGCGACTGAAGATAACCTATTCCTACTGGGAAAACCCGAAACTGTATACATTTCTATAACCTGTCCTCGCAAATTCGTATAGTCAATATTGACTTAATATGTGCATTGGTGACATACTAAACAAAATAGTTTACCTTGAAAAGCTTCATAGAAAACACCGATCTTACCTAACCTTGTTAGTATGTTAAGATAAGCATCTTATAGCTTCGTAATTACAATTGTTACTTAACCTATTATAGGTATAGGTTAAGTAACAATTGTAATTACGAAGCAATAAGATGCTTATCTTAACATACTAACAAGGTTAGGTAGGGTCGGTGTTTTCTATGAAGCTTTTCAAGGTAAACTATTATGTTTAGTATATCACCTATGCACGTATTTAACCCTCAAACCGCTAGGGGCCCAAATGGAATTCACACCCACAGGCGCAACAAAAAAAAAAAATCCAAAAAATTCTTTCATCTTATAGAATTGTTTATTTTTGTTCCCTGATCACGGAAAAAATAACAAAAAAATCGTAGGTAGCATATTTTAGCCGCAATAGGGTAGGGAAGTGTGGCAAAAAAGGGGCGTTGGCAGAATCTTCGCCAGACGAGGTCTACTCCGCTCAAGCTGTCAGACGGCAGTTGCCACAAATATATTATTTCCTAATTATTTCAATGTCTCTGATTGATTTTTTCTTAGTTTTTTTGCAGTAATATTATTCCATACAGTGAATTGTGGTATATTTATATTATAAAATGTGTGAACCATCGCTGTACTCAAAATTATGGTGTGCATATAAGTGATTCAATTATTATGTTCATAAAACAATAAACAAATAGTTTTGCTGTTGTTACACTATATACACAGGTTATATATAAGTATCTGCATGTTTTGTTCACCATAACGAACTACTAAGTTGGTCTTGCGAGTCAAAAAGCAACGAGGAGTGGCCGCCACACACCAGCGAGCCACTCACTGCCACGCCCTCCCTCAACACCACCTCACTCACCCTCATTTACCTCCCACAATACTGTTTTTGCATTTATTCACTATACACAGACGTTATATATACGTACTTACATGTTTTGTTCACCATAACTGTACATCTAAGCTTGTATGGTGAGTAAACGCACAAAGACGTAGCTACTCCACAGTCAGCTGATCGGCGGCCACCCTCAAGGCCACACGCACTAGTATTTCTCCTCCAACAATATTGGATGTGGTGTTATTATGCTATATACACACATTATATATAAGTATCTACCTGTTTTATTCACCATACTTGTACAAATAAGCTGGTATGGTGCCCAAAGACCCTTTGTGGTCACCAGTAAACAACACGATAATTCCTACAGACGACGCTCCTCTCACCAAAATGGCGGCTCCCAACCTACTCCTCTCGCTGTTATCTCACACTATACACACGTTATATGTAAGTATCTACATTTGTGTTCACCATAGCGAACCACTAAGCTGGTATGGTGAGTGCAGTCAATAAAAGGTGGCCACACACAGTCAGAAGACAACGCCACAATCCTCCCTCCACAGCTGTACTCCTCCCTCCATCGAGCACAGCGCTAAATATCTCCACAAGCTGTTATCAGAATCCTGGTCAGTTTTATCAAATTCAGGGGGCTTCAGTAATACTATCACTGCTAAATAATAGCAGTATCACTTATATTTTGGCATTTGTAGGCGATGCTGTGGTCACAAGCTGAACAGCGGTGCTGTGAGCTCGTGCTGCGTGCGCCAGCCTTGGTGGCTGGCGCAATACTTACGCTCTCACTCCCAAAAATGTTGGGCTGGATTTTTTTTCTAGGTGGGATCTGGCAACTATCAGTCGTGGCTGTACTATAGCTGCCCCTATCCCAGGCGGGGTGTTTAAATTATAGCGCTAGACACGAAATCATATATAAATGATGTGAACGATTTTGGTTTTGTCACTGATATCATTTATATATGATATGCGCGGTTTGAGGGTTAATTAATAAGTCAATATTGACTACGAATTTGCGAGGACGGGTTGATTTCTAATATAAGGAAAACAATCTAGGCCTTATTTTGATGATGATGGTTGCCAGAGAATGGCAATGCATAGTTGCAATGAGAAAATACAACCTACCTTGCATAATTGGTTATTGCATTAATATCTTCCATGGCCACTGCCATGTGGTATGGCTCACCAAGTTGCAAAACCCCAGCAAACAGCACCTCTGCCAAGGGCTGGATTCTCTCTGCTTCTAACATGATCATTGCAGAGCAAACGCAGTCTGTTGCTATTTCATGTAACCTGCAGAGAAACAATGTCTTATGAAAATATTCACTGCAACACAATTATCAGTTCACCAAAGCAAAATTTTTGGCATGAAGTCGAGTACAGCTAAATGACTCCAATAAGCAGTGTAAAGTCATAGTTTTGCACCAGCAGTTATTTCACATACACAACAGAAACACACAAATCACAACAGCGTGATACATCAATTGAACCAATCCACAAGAGCCGCGATGAGGGTTCAAACCTACGTCCGGGATGATCCCAGACGCACCTCAGTCGATCGACTAAGAATCCTCATCACGGCTCTTGTGGATTTGTTCAGAACAGAAACACTGATCTTACCTGGGCGAGACCTGAGGATTTCTAACAACATTTAATATGTCACTAACAAGGCAGGTGTTAGTGAGCATCACCCATTCTTCCGTGTGAATGTTAAACCAAGACGCCATGCAGCGTAGCGCCTTCAAGTGTGTGCTCTCTTTGGTGGCTCCTTCTGTACTCACAGCAACATGCTACCAAACAAAACAACAACTTTAGTCCTATCAGAGGAAAATATTCATACACAAAACATACCTATATACATACACATACTACCTTTCACCAAGAAATATTTATAGAATTTGTTAATTCTTACTTAATCATTACTGTATCTTCCACTGTCAAAGGGTGTGAAAGCCCCACCAGAAACAAAAACGGGGTTAGACAAATAAAACTATTGAACGTATTGCAATACGTTCCAGGTTGTACTTTAGATAAACATACACAGATTTTATTGCCAACGAAAAGGAGAACATTTCTGTCTTTGCTCTTGACACTTGTTAAACGAGAATAAAAAACATTTGCATATGATTAGAATTAGCCTATTATCAGTCTTGTAGAACCCCAGTTGAGTGATGCTCCACTAGAGCAGGGGTCTCCAAACTTTTCAATGTAAGGGCCACATTATATATTTCCTATATTTATGCGGGCCGAAGGAATAAAAAATGAAAAAAAAAAAAAAATCAGTGCCAGTAATTTAATTTCCTCAAATATTAAAGTATAAACATGGAAAAATTAAAACATATCTTTTTGGAAAAAATTAGGGTAAACTAAATAGATTCCTGCCTTTAGTTTTATGCAACCAAATTAGTGTGACGAATGATACTGTCGTTTTGACTTCAAAATTTCATTAAAATCAGGTTCCAGATTAGATGAGCCAATTGTAAGAATTGATTTCAAGTGATCATCAGACAAATTTGCTCGATAGTTAGATTTCACATACTTCATTTTGGAAAATGTTTGTTCACACAAGTATGTTGGGATTTGTTTGGCGGGCCGGATGAAATTATGTGGCGGGCCGGATGTGGCCCGCGGGCCATAGTTTGGAGACCCCTGCACTAGAGCATCACGGATCTAATTATTCCAGCAAAACACCAACCATAGTAGCATCTGAATTTCAGACACGTCAAAACTACAAGTGACATGTTAATGCCCATCATTCATTGGGAGCCGGTCGGCCGAGCGGACAGCACGCTGGACTTGTGATCCTGTGGTCCCGGGTTCGATCCCAGGCGCCGGCGAGAAACAATGGGCAGAGTTTCTTTCACCCTATGCCCCTGTTACCTAGCAGTAAAATAGGTACCTGGGTGTTAGTCAGCTGTCACGGGCTGCTTCCTGGGGGGTGGAGGCCTGGTCGAGGACCGGGCCGCGGGGACACTAAAGCCCGGAAGCACCTCAAGGTAAGGTAAGATAACCACCTTATGCCCCTATTACCTAGCAGTATAATAGGTACCTGGGTGTTAGTCAGCTGTCACGGGCTGCTTCCTGGGGGTGGAGGCCTGGTCGAGGACCGGGCCGCAGGGACACTAAAGCCCCGAAATCATTTCAAGATAACCTCATTCCCCCTTCTAAGCAGCTACTAAACCTGAAGCCCCATTCACTGCATCATGCTACACATTATTACCTGCACATAATCATCCCAGCATTCATGTTCAAACCCTAACTCAGAAGATGGAGAAGCGACGACATTTCGGTCCATTCTGGACCATTATCAAGTCGTGTGTGATGATCATGACTTGATAATCAATGGTCCAGGACAGACCGAAACGTCGTCGCTTCTCCATCTTCCACATTGTGGTTTTGGTCATCATTTCTTCAGCGACGTTATTGTGACTCGTCGTCTGTATCCCAGCATTCTCCTCTCCTACCCTCATAACCTCTATATGCTGTCTTCTCTATTACTACCCACTTCTTTAACATGCCCATACCACGAGAGCATCTTTTCACAATCTTGTGACTCATTGACTTGCCCACTAGTCCATGTTAATGTTAACTTACTTTTCACACGCTGCCATACCAATGTTTAACATCCATACACGACTTTCATTCTCCCTTCCCAGCCTTTACTATTCTCATCTTCACTTGCACAAATTCATAATTCTGTTATACAAATACTTTACTCTAGGTATTTCAAATTGGCCAAGCTAGTCTAGGTCATTATTATCTTACCATTAACTCATGTAGAGTAATATTTACTGCTAACAAGTTTTCTCTCGCACATCAATCTTGGCATGTAACCTTGATGCAACGTTCTCCCTTACACAAAGGTTGCATACTACGCTTCTCATTTAATTGATCACAAATTAAACTTATCTCTGATAACTTCCCATGACATCTCTGTCTTCATATTAAAGGCACCACACTTTTGGTCCTATCAACTAGTGTCAACACTTGATGCTTTAACAAAATAAAAAGCATCACAGTATCGACACTTCCTCAGACTGGCGATCTCTGAGCCTTGTTAGTTGGGCCAGTTCATAGACTTATGACCGAGCATCAAGATCAGGAGCCAGATTCACGAAGCAGTTACGCAAGCACTTACGAACGTGTACATCTTTCCTCAATCTTTGGCGGCTTTGGTTACATTTATTAAACAGTTTACAAGCATGAAAACTTGCCAATCAACTGTTGTTATTGTTATAAACAGCCTCCTGGTGCTTCGGAGCTCATTAACTGTTTAATAATTAAATAAATAATAATAATAACAGGTTCGTAAGTGCTTGCGTAACTGCTTCGTGAATCTGGCCCGTGATGTACACACACTCGCTCTTGTACACTGTTGCCTCCCTTCATGTTGGACTAGTGCCTCCACACACCACTCAAAACCAACATCATCAATACATCACTACCATAGTATGACACTTCAAATATTAGCTAACAACCACCTACGTGTAGTCGAGCCAGAGAAGACGAGACTCACCAGTAATTCTACTATACTAGGAACTTTCCTTCTGAAGTACTCGTCGAGCTGCTTTCTCCGATTTAATCCTAATCGTAACTGTCTGGAATGAAGTTCTTCAGGAAGTGCTATAAGGACTTCCAGTAAAGGAACCAAGTTAGGGGTGCTGGACCTAGGTCCAAGTTGAGTAATTAAATCTCCTGAAAAGAAAAAAATATCAATCACAAACTTGCTAGATCTAGAGCACAGTATATCAGTACAGTACAGTACAGTACAGTGAGTGAGTGTACAAATCACACAAGTCCCAGTCAATATAAACAAATGTAATGCCTACAAGCTTTAAAGATTAACAATGGATAAAATATCACTAAACATTTCAACTAAACATGAAACGCGTGTAACCATGTAAAGTCAACTTCATCAACAATTATAGTTAGAAACTGTTTAACAAGCCTTAATAACTTGTGCATTACCTTAAGTTCGGCAGATGTGGGTGGTTTGGTTGTGGCGGTATTTGCTTAGTTAAGGGGAAGGGAGGGGGGTGGGAGAGGATTGGAAGAGCACTCGGTACAAGTCTGTGAGGGTATTTTAGGGATCCTTAGGCAGGGAAGACTCCATAGGGGCCCCCTTAGGGATAGGGAGAGACTGTGAGACTAATTGGGGGGATAGTGGGGGTACTGAAGGAAGAGAGCCCATGAGGGTACTGAGGGAGAGCCTTTAGAAGGACGGGAGAGCCAGTAGGTGGATGGGCGAGGCTGGGGGGGCAGGTGGATGGGTGTGGCTGGGGAGGGGGGTGGATGGGGAGGTTATCTTGAGGTGATTTCGGGGCTTTAGTGTCCCCGTGGCCCGGTTCTGGATCAGGCCTCCACCCCCAGGAAGCAGCCCGTGACAGCTGACTAACAACCAGGTACAGTACTGTACCTATTTTACTGCTAGGTAACAGGGGCATAGGGTGAAAGAAACTCTGCCCATTGTTTCTCGCCGGTGCCCGGGATCGAACCCAGGACCACAGGATCACAAGTCCAGCGTGCTGTCCGCTCGGCTGACCGGCTCCCGACCGGTTGGGAGAGGCTGGGGGGGAGGATGGTGGGGATGGGAAGAGCACATGAGGGGACTGGAGAGCCCATGCATGGGAAGGCTGGATGGTTGGGGGAACATACACATGCACGATAGGTTTTAGATACTAGAAATTCTGAGCACTAATTTCCCTCCCTACTTTTGTATCATCAGTAACTTTGCCAATTGTTTATATATGCGGTAAACAGAGGAACCAGGACAGAGCCTCGGGGCAATCCACTCCACAGTTGTTAGGAATATGGATGGTGGCCTACAGGTCACATCCTATACAAAGGCTTCGTCACAGCCAATTAAAAAAATATATACATTTTGCTATAGGGTTACATATAGAAGGAAACAATGAACTCACCAATGGGATCTTCCCATGATGCCATATGCAGCGCCAAGTCAGCCAAAGCCACGCAGAGTTGAGTAGCAATGCCCTGATACGTGTGCTCCGTAATGTGACTAAGGTGCTCCAACATTGAGGCACGGAGGGAGGCATGAGCCTCCACTGGCAACTCACCAAAATACAACTGCAAAGTTGAAAGTAGTAATTAGTTACATTTATGAATGGAATCCTTAGAGGCTATCCTATATAACATACTACATGGGGTTACCTCTAGTACCCGGGTATCCAGCAGTGCCCGGGTCTCTGTGTTCATTTACCTCTCCTCTCTCTCTCTCCTTTAAACCTTCCCGCTAGCCTCACCTAACTTTGCACAGTGACTGCTAAGGGGAAGGTGACCATCATGTGTGTATGTGTCCAGATAGTAATTGTTCCCATTAAAATAGGTGAACTCTATTCTCTCCCAGTAGGAAAAATCTGCTCCAGCAATGTTATTGGCGTTAATTCAATGCCAATAACGGCCAAGAAACAAGCTGGAAAACACTAAAAACAATGAAACCTACATTTCAGACTTCATAGGTTCTCAACATAGAAGCCGATCCTACTTAAAGATGGGCTTGGGGGGGGGGGTTGCCCTCCAACCACCCCTATGACATTGGCCATCCAATCACAAATCACCTTACAAAGTTTGGCAAGGCTAACCCCCTAGCATCTAGGCTCCAGCCTCTCAAACACACACTTATAGATTTAAATGATTTCCAACTTGAAACCACGCGATTGCTCGCCAAAGCCAGAATCTGAGTCAAACGGGATCAATAGACAAACACGGGGGAATACTAAACCTACTCAAGCTGCATGAACCACAGGAAACATGGCACCACCAGCACCTCAGAGGTATTGAAACTGACTGACCCTGGTTGACCCCCGTGAATGATGGCAACACCTACAACACACAAGATAACACAATCACACACACACAAGAAGTCATGCTCCAACAGCAAAGACATGTAGGGAAATAGCTCAAAACAAAGTAGTACTGCCAAAAACCAGGGGCTAGATTCACGAAGCAGTTACGCAAGCACTTACAAACCTGTTCATCTTTTCTCAATCTTTGGCGGCTTTGTTTACAATTATTGAACAGTTAATAAGCTCCGAAGCACCAGGAGGCTGTTTATAACAATAACAACAGTTGATTGGCAAGTTTTCATGCTTGTAAACTGTTTAATAAATGTAACCAACGCCGTCAAAGATTGAGAAGAGATGTACAAGTTCGTAAGTACTTGCGTAACTGCTTCGTGAATCTGGCCCCTGGCCAAGATAGAGATGAAATATAAGCGCTCACAATTCAAAGAAAACTGTGAAAAACAAATTGCAAAAGGAGATAAAGCGGCAGATGAAGGCACATAGAAGACAGTCAACCTGGTATATAGTAATGGCATGCTCCAGTTGCCCCAAAGCAAAACACGACTCGGTCAGCTTCCTGCCACCCACCACATACTTTACACTTCCCCATACAATCAACAAAAGATGAAGGATGATGGAGGCAAGTGAAGGGACTTGATAACAGGAGCATATAACTGACTTCTCCAGACAAAAAAAAAAAGTTTTTACAATTGCCATCTTCGAGGTTATCTTGAGATGATTTCGGGGCTTGGAGTCCGCGCGGCCCGGTCCTCGACCAGGCTTCCTTTTTGTTACACATCTCCAAGAAGCAGCCCGTAGCAGCTGTTTAACTCCCAGGTACCTATTTATTGCTAGGTGAACAAGGGCATCAGGGAGAAAGAAACCCTGCCCATTTATTTCCGCCTCCACCCTGGAACGAACCCGGAGCCTTAGGACTACGAATCCCGAGTGCTGTCCAGTCAGCTGTCAGGCCCCCTATTGTCCCAAGTTATCTTGAGATGATTTCGGGGCTTTAGTGTCCCCGCGGCCCGGTCCTCGACCAGGCCTCCACCCCAGGAAGCAGCCCGTGACAGCTGACTAACCCCCAGGTACAAGTACCTATTTTACTGCTAGGTAACAGGGGCATAGGGTCAAAAACTCTGCCCATTGTTTCTCGCCGGCGCCTGGGATCGAACCCAGGACCACAGGATCACAAGTCCAGCGTGCTGTCCGCTCGGCCGACCGGCTCACCATACCTAAGTACTGTACCTAGAACTTGTCACTGTTAAACATTATGTTATTTTTTGTTGCCCAATTAAAGACTTTATTAACATCAGCTTGTAATATTTCAGTGTCTTCTACAGAAAAAAATTCATGTAGATTTTTGTACTATCTATGTCCCTGATGAGAACATGGTAAGGCTGTCAGAAACTTCAGAACACCCACAACCAGGGCCAAAGGCTTGGGAGCAGCACCTGCCATGCAAAATGGTACCCCAGAAACCTGACCACAAAGGCAGGAAGTAGCTCAAGGAAAAGCCCGAAAGACATTGGAACCAAACAGAACTATCAGTGCACAAAGCCACTATGGAATAGACATATGCTCAACTGAGAAACCAAACCTTCACAACCCAGGACAGAGAAGGCCAGAGCCTAACTCGGGCACAAAAACAGAGCGAGGTGGCCACCAAGAGGCAACCTCCATTCCAGGTATCCATCAGGAAGCACCAGAACCTACCAACCCAGAGGATAGCAACATCTAGCCAAGACACCGTACCTAAAAACGAAATGAAACCAAACGGTCTCTGCCGTCAATGGTACCGGCCACCCTCCTCGTGCCCTCAGGAAATTAGGAAAAGTGTATCCAGTCCAGTGTAGGAACCTATACCTATCCAAGCTGAAGAAAACAGACCAATGGTATGGTAACCACCAGCCAAACACCAACTTGGGCCGGACTGGAACATGGGACTTTCAGCCACCACCTAAAGCATGTATACACCCACCAAAACAGCAGTGCTACAATAAAACAAGTAAATGGGCTGAAGCTGAGCGCTACCCAACACCCAGAAAGGAGCTAAGAAGATCACTTCTACTACTTTCAAGAACTGCCTTCTTCACCAGGCAAGTAATTTCCACATTTTGCAAGTACAAATGAGATAATACAATAACAGTCGGTAATGGTTGATATAAAGCATCAACCCGTTCTCGCACTTTCGTACAGTCAATATTGACTTATTAAATACGTGCATATGTGACATACTAAACATAATAGTTTACCTTGAAAAGCTTCATAGAAAACACCGACCTTACCTAACCTTCTTAGCATGTTAAGATAAGCATCTTATTGCTTCATATTATTCATATTTGCTACATAGCCTTCCCGGTTTGGTGCCTTCTATTGATAATTACTTACTTCATAATTACAATTATTACTTAACCTATTACAGGTATAGGTTAAGTAATAATTGTAATTACGAAACAATAAGATGCTAATCTTACCATACTAAGAAGGTTAGGTAAGGTCGGTGTTTTCTATGAAGCTTTTCAAGGTAAACTAGTATGTTTAGTATGTCACATATGCACTTATTTAATAAGTCAATATTGACTGTAAGAAAGGCGAGAACGGGGGGAAAGCGCATGCATGCATGCAGATATATATAGAGATATAGAGATATATATATATAGAGAGAGAATTATATCGAGAGCTATATATATATCTATATATATATATATATATATCTATATAGATCTATATATATATATATCTATATATATATATCTATATATATATATATATACTAGAGATATATATATATATATATATATATATATATATATATATATTAGCCGCATAATGTAGAGTACAGTATTAAGTACCTGTATTTGGTGCGAAGCGTCTGTGCAGCAAAGAAGCACGAATTCACATCACGTTTTGCATGTAGTAACTGATCTGCTACCTTCCAAGCTTGTACCTGCAATAGAAAGGAATTATTAACTACTTTTCCCTGTCAGTCCTGCATTTCTCTACATCCTTGGTTCACAACCAAGGCTACTGGTTCGATCCCTGGGTGGAATAGAGACGGTTAGGCACGATTCCTTTAACCGACACCTTTGTTCACCCAACAGCAAGTATTTACCCAGGAGTTGCACACCTCTGGAGGGTACATCCTAGGAAAGTCAACACATTTGGCGAAGGGAGGGGGCCTGCCAGATAGGTGGAAGGGGGGACCTGCCAGACAGGTGGAAGGGGGGAGGGGGGGACCTACCAGACAGGTGGAAGGGGGGAGGGGACCTGCCAGACAGGTGGAAGGGGGAGGAGGACCTGCCAGACAGGTGGAAGGTGGAGGGGACCTGCCAGACAGGTGGAAGGGGGAGGGGACCTGCCAGACAGGTGGAAGGGGGACCTGACAGACAGGTGGAAGGGGACCTGCCAGACAGGTGGAAGGTGGAGGGGACCTGCCAGACAGGTGGAAGGGGGGGGGACCTGCCAGACAGGTGGAAGGGGGAGGAGGACTGCCAGACAGGTGGAAGGGGGAGGGGGGACCTGCCAGACAGGTGGAAGGGGGAGGGGGGGACCTGCCAGACAGGTGGAAGGGGGAGGGGGACCTGCCAGACAGGTGGAAGGGGGAGGGGACCTGCCAGACAGGTGGAAAGGGGGTGGGGGCTCAGGCGATTCCGGGTCTTAGCGTCCCTGTGGCCCGGTCCTCGACCAGGACTCTTTGTTACACACCCCCAGGAAGCAGCCCGTAGCAGCTGTCTAACTCCCAGTTACCTATTTACTGCTAGGTGAACAGAGGCATCAAGGAAAAAGAAACTCTGCTCATTTGTTTCCGCCTCCACCGGGGATCGAACCTGGAACCTAAGGACTACGAATCCTGAGCGCAGTCCACTCAGCCATCAGGCCTCTTTGCTGTACTATTTTTTATACAGGTTCATGAGCATGTTGTACTATTTGTACTAATTTGAGCACCGATCACTAGGCAGAAGACATCTAGAAAGTTGTTAGGTAACATGTTTATCAAAATAATGAGTAACTCAAATTCTAATCAATGATAACATAGCATTTAATACTATAAAAATATTTATTAAAAATTATATTTATCTATATTATATACAAGACGGTACAATGAGTTGTGAAAGTATACATATATTGGGGATTAAGTGGCACATTCTTGCAAAGAAACCGACATGCATAGCATTTCCCGCAGCTCCTTACGCTAAACACAACTTGTTATTAATTACAAAACAAGAAGGTAAACAGTCACTCTTGAATACAAAAAGGTAGTGACAAGTACATCACAATTTGAATTCAGATAATTACTAAATTAATACGAGAAAAGAAAGTCTAGCGATGTCGTCATATTTCTAGAGACCAACATACTAGGCAAGTCAGTAGCACAAGGTTAATTATGATTAATTGGAGGAAGAATTGCCACTTTCAAAGCAAATCACTATTCAGACCAGTATTTCTCGGTGTTCTACACAACCATCGGAGTCAGTCGTCCGAAGCGGACAGCACGCTGGACTTGTGATCCTGTGGTCCTGGGTTCGATCCCAGGCGCCGGCGAGAAACAATGGGCAGAGTTTCTTTCACCCTATGCCCCTGTTACCTAGCAGTAAAATAGGTACCTGGGTGTTAGTCAGCTGTCACAGGCTGCTTCCTGGTAGTGGAGGCCTGGTCGAGGACCGGGCCGCGGGGACATTAAAAAAAGTCCCGAAATCATCTCAAGATAACTATGAGGTATCGAGGGATTTCACAAGAGATACGGATAAATACACTAATTGTTATCATACGCAAATGTATTTGAGTTTTTTTTTGTGTTGAATTATTTAATTTAACCTGCATGAAGAGCAGACAGAAATAGTCTTTCAACTGACAATGAAACTCTTGTGCATTTATATACAGTATTACCCAAAATTATTTTAAGGGCACAAAAAGGTTGAGAAATGGCAATTTAGACCAATTTAGTCATTTATTGTTTATGCAAGAATTTGTATATAATTACCTTATACTGTATACATTTACATTTGCACACGGCCTTAAAGACGTTTGTGTTTATTAGCGATATTAGTGTACAATTAGTGATGTGTAGTGTTGCCAGCTGCTTAGTTCTCTTAGACGCAAATCATTTGTGGTAGATAATTATTTGTTATTATTAAAACCTATCTATCCCAACCCAAGACAATCCAGCCAACGCATGTTGTACACAAGTTTAACATTTAGAAAACTGTGTGCAAATTAAGGTGTACCCAAGATCACGGTACAGTCAAATTGTACACAGGTGTCTTGACAAAACCCGTTTTCTAATTCAAAACCGTATATACGGTTAGGTAAGGATGTATTAACCAACGGTCTTTAGGGTCGGTGGAATTGGTTCAGGCGAGGTTAGACAGGTTATAAGACACACCGGTGAACAATCTTGTGTACAAATGTGACATGTATCCGTGCAAAAACACCGGAGTACAATTTGACAGCTCCTTGTTCCGTTTAGTATTGGGAATAAAACTGTCCGCCGTATCTTGAGATGATTTCGGGGCTTAGTGTCCCCGCGGCCCGGTCCTCGACTAGGCCTCCTTTTGGTTACACGCCCCCCAGGAAGCAGCCCGTAGCAGCTGTCTAACTTCCAGGTGCACAGACCCTTCAGGGTGACAGAAACCACCCTTTTATTTCCGCCTCCACCGGGGATCAAACCCAAAATGTTAGGCCTACAAATCCCGAGCGCTGTCCACTCAGCCATCAGGCCCCCCCTAATAAATCACCCAACGGGATACCCTAAGTAGTATTACTGATGGGTAATGACTATATATTATCTTGAGATCTCGAGGCTATCTTGAGATGATTTCGGGGCTTTAGTGTCCCCGCGGCCCGGTCCTCGACCAGGCCTCCACCCCCAGGAAGCAGCCCGTGACAGCTGACTAACACCCAGGTACCTATTTTACTGCCAGGGGCATAGGGTGAAAAAAAACAGGGGCATAGGGTGAAAGAAACTCTGCTCATTGTTTCTCGCTGGCGCCTGGGATCGAACCCAGGACCACAGGATCACAAGTCCAGTGTGCTGTCCGCTCGGCCGACCGGATATTGATTTCCCTTTTTATCTAGAGACAGAAACCCTGTAAAGTTTATCGAGGTCTCTCCCGGCAAGTGACCTGACCCCCTCCTGGGACCCCGACTCCATAGTTGATCCCACAATCGGGTACCATGTACTGCTCGGTGAACAGGGGCATGAGGTGTAAAACCACGTATCCAAACGTCCCACCCAGCTCGGGAACCAACCCCGGGCCAAAAAAAGTTACAAAACAGCTGCACTAATCGCTACACTACAGAGAAAATATTAGCAACATTAATTGCAAAATAATTTAAGCTTAAGTTGTAATTTTAGTAATTGTTAGGCTTAATACATGAAGTAAGTGGGTGAGGTTCCCTGGCCTCTGACCTGTCAGAGGCCAGGGAACACTACCCCAGGGCCACCATCCCCCCCAGGACCACCCCAGGACCCCCCAGGGCCCCCAGCACCCCCCAGGGACCACCAGGGACCCCCCAGGGACCCCCAGCACCCCCAGGGACCCCAGGGACCCCCCCAGGGACCACTTACAGAACGCTGCAGCTGCCCCAGCCACTTGGAGGCCTGGTCGTGCCCCCCCACCCCGGCCCCCCAGGCCCCCCAGGCCCCCCCCAGACCCACCAGGACCCCCAGAGACCACCAGGGACCCCCAGGGACCACTTACAGAACGCTGCAGCTGCCCCAGCCACTTGGAGGCCTGGTCATGCCCCCCACCCCGGCCCCCCAGGACCCCCCAGCACCCCCAGGGACCCCCAGGGACCCCCCAGGGACCACTTACAGAACGCTGCAGCTGCCCCAGCCACTTGGAGGCCTGGTCGTGCCCCCCACCCCGGCCCCCCAGCACCCCCAGGACCCCCAGGACCCCCCAGGACCTCCCAGGGACCCCCAGGGACCCCCCAGGGACCACTCACAGAACGCTGCAGCTGCCCCAGCCACTTGGAGGCCTGGTCGTGCTTGAGCTTGTCGTGGAGCTCGGCGTCGTAGAGCGTGCTGACGGCGACCAACACCTCGTGGATGTCCACCTCCATCTTACCATACTCTTGAGGGCGGAGTGGGCGTCGTCATGGGCTCACACTCGCACACACACACACAACACCACCCCCCCCGGGGGAGCTGAGTGGGCGTCGTGATGGTGTCACACTCACAACATACACACCACCGATGGACGCCGCCGCCGCTGCCACACCACTCCCTCTCCACTACACGCGCCACAAGCCCTTCTATGGCACCATTGCCGCGCTTCTAAGGGTCACTGGGTGGTAGAGCGACGTAGGGGAGGTCAGGCGCCGCTAGGGGAGGTCACACACGCGGGTCACAGGTCACAACATAAGGGAGGTCACTGGTGGACTAAAATGTATGGTGGTGGTTGTAACGCCTGGCCAGCACCCGCTGGGTCAAACCTCATGAGCTCTCTTCTCTCTCTCTCTCTCTCTCCTTCCTTCATATATATATATATATATATCATCCCTCCTCACTTTAAACTATAAAATGGTGAATTTATTCGGCGTTTCTTTCAATACACTTCAATTCGGCATTTCAAATTTCATGGATATCGTGTATAAATAAATGTATTTAATGCCATATATATACTTTTCGACTGTATTTTACACTTTTATAATATATTACTAATTTATATTGCAATAAATTTCATATAAAATAGGTATTTTTTCAGATAAATATTAATAATTTGCATATCTATCAGACAAAACAATGTTCCATTTTAAAGCATAATACACGCATACACTAGCTAAAAAATAAATTGAAGAATTTTGCATGGCATATAAAGCAAATTTTAACTTAACTAACGCATCAGTTAAATTTAACGGAATGCTTTATAAATAAAGCGGGAGCCCGCGGTCGCTGGCCGGGGCCCGCCATGAGATGAATCACACACTGACCCCAACACAGACCCCGCCAATATTTACCTTATTTTACCTTAGGGCCACTAATACTAGTGGTCACGACGAGGACACGAAGCCGGAGGCTTGTCAAAGGTCCTCTCTATTTGCCCTGAGGATATTTTTCAGTCCTATTTTAAAACCCAGTAGAGTTTTGGCATTTATGCCTTCGGCGGGTAGGCGGTTCCACGGGTTTATAACCCTAAGGGTGAAAAACAACTTTTTCCTGTTCTTAGTCCTATATTGTGACTTGTTGAGCTTAAAACATATATATATTTCTTTCACTGTTAATTACCCTCCAGTAAAGACTTTTACTTCCATATATCACAAGTTTAGCTTAAGCTAAAAAATAAAGTATAATAAATATAGTATGTGAATGGAAAAAAAAGGGTACGAGAACATATTGGGTAACCCATTGTGGGTCGATAGTCTGGGGCCAGATTCACGAAGCAGTTACGCAAGTACTTACGAGCCCGTACATCTTTCCTCAATCTTTGACGGCTTTAGTTACATTTATTAAACAGTTTACAAGCATGAAAACTTCCAGATCAACTATTGTTATTGTTATAAACGGCCTCCTGGTGCTTCGGGGCTCATTAACTGTTTAGTAACTGTAAACAAAGCCGCTAAAGATTGAGTAAGATGTACACGTCCTAAGTGCTTGCGTAACTGCTTCGTAAATCTGGCCCATAGTCTCTCAGTTTCTCTATCATGGTCTCAGTGATTTCCCAGTCATTCTTGTCTATTTCTTTGGTGAGGTTTCTTAAATTGAGGTGTGTTTCCGTGAACATTAACTACCACGTGTCCCACACTGCCAATTAACATTGGTGTTACACAGGGTAGCTCTCACCTAGTTGCATTTGCGGGGGTTGAGCTCTGGCTCTTTGGTCCTGCCTCTCAACTGTCAATCAACTGGTGTACAGGTTCCTGAGCCTATTGGGCTCTATCATATCTACACTTGAAACTGTGTATGGAGTCAGCCTCCACCACATCACTGCCTAAAGCATTCCACCTGTTAACTACTCTGACACTGAAAAAGTTCCTTCTAACGTCTAAACTTACTTGGTCCACTCCTCTTTCTTATCTACATTTTTTTATTTATTTATTTACATGAAGGTACATTAGGCTGTGAGAGTACATAATATTGGTATTTTTACATTCTGTAAAGCCACTAATAAGCATAGCGTTTCTGGCAGGTCTTCAATTATAGCGTTTCTGGCAGGTCTTCAATTATAGCGCTTCTGGCAGGTCTTCAATTATAGCGTTTCTGGCAGGTCTTCAATTATAGCGCTTCTGGCAGGTCTTCAATTATAGCGTTTCTGGCAGGTCTTCAATTATAGCGTTTCTGGCAGGTCTTCAATTATAGCGTTTCTGGCAGGTCTTCAATTATAGCGCTTCTGGCAGGTCTTCAATTATAGCGTTTCTGGCAGGTCTTCAATTATAGCGTTTCTGGCAGGTCTTCAATTATAGCGTTTCTGGCAGGTCTTCAATCATAGCGTTTCTGGCAGGTCTTCAATCATAGCGTTTCTGGCAGGTCTTCAATCATAGCGTTTCTGGCAGGTCTTCAATCATAGCGTTTCTGCAGGTCTTCAATTATAGCGTTTCTGGCAGGTCTTCAATCATAGCGTTTCTGGCAGGTCTTCATTATAGCGTTTCTGGCAGGTCTAAAATCATAGGGTTTCTGGCAGGTCTTCAATTTAACTAATAAAACTGAAAGCTGAATTTGAGTTCAATAAATAACATAAACTGTAGCAAAATTTGAGTGTAAAAGATACATTGTAACAAAATTTAAGTTTATCATAATAATTACAATATAAATTGATGGGAGTGATTATTACACTGGTGAATGATAATGATCATTTTATTTAGGGAAAAATACATACATACAAGATGAATTACAAGCTGAATGTTGGACTTCTAGACAGAGCAAGTATAGTACTGTACAGTACAGTACAGTATAATACAGTACAGTACTGTACAGTACAGTACAGTATAATACAGTACAGTACTGTACAGTACAGTACAGTACAGTACAGTACAGTACAGCACAGCACAGTACAGTACAGTACTGTACAGTACAGTACTGTACTGTACTGTACAGTACAGTACAGTACAGTACAGCACAGCACAGTACAGTACAGTACAGTACAGTACTGTACAGTACAGTACTGTACAGTACAGTACAGTACAGTACAGTACAGTACTGTACAGTACAGTACAGTACTGTACTGTACTGTACAGTACAGTACAGTACAGCACAGCACAGTACAGTACAGTACAGTACAGTACTGTACAGCACAGCACAGTACAGTACAGTACAGTACAGTACAGTACAGTACAGTACAGTACTGTACAGTACAGTACTGTACAGTACAGTACTGTACTATACAGTACAGCACAGCACAGCACAGCACAGTACAGTACAGTACAGTACAGCACAGTCACAGTACCAGTACAGTACGTACAGTACAGCACAGCACAGCACAGTACAGTACAGTACAGCACAGCACAGCACAGCACAGCACAGCACGGNGGCAGGGCCAATAGTGCTGTAAAAATGGCTGGTTTTTGTATGGGTAAATTGAATGCATAATATTAAACCCTAACATACTGAATAAAGAGCAAATGATGTTTGCCAATATTTGGCAGGTAACTAAAGTATTTAGATTGTCTGCAAGATGTCCTCAAAATCAGAGTTAAACTAATATCAAGACTGAAATACTGTACTGTACCACAATGTGTATAGAAATATCACCACGCTGTGTTGCTAGTGTGAAATATTGAATGTTTGAGATATTCACCTCATGCAATTTATTTTTTATTTAAATATGCCAGGATTACAATTCTTATATTTTATCAGACCTCTGGTACACTCGGGTATACGGAGGGGATGAACTTTAAGGGCGGTCAGTTATGCACTCACCTTCTATCCTTCCTCCATTAATTAAATTTCGATCAAGGGGAGGGGAGTGATGAGAGATGGTGAGATGGGGTGAGGTGGAGCGGAGAGCAGCGATGGAGCACAAGTGTGGGGTCGTGAGGTGGAGCGGAGAGCAGCGATGGAGCACAAGTGTGAGGTCGGGAGGTGCGGTAGGCCTTGTCACCACACGAGGACCGTGTCTACATTCACCTGAACTGGCCGCCAGTCCCACCAAGAGCTTTGTATATGTAAGTGGCTTGATAAACTGATCGTTTGGATTCCTATTACTGACAGGTTTTTTAACAGCTGTTAGAGATGAGGGTGTGTGTTGCCCTTTGGTGAAGTTTTGGGTGGTAGCCGTCCGTACTAGACAGGAAGTCGCGATGTACAGGAGTTTGGTAGTGAAAATGAAGAAGAAAATCCAAAGGACTGCATGGGGTTGCTGCAGTGGTCAGGTGGACGCAAGGACAGGTTGGACTGTAAATCCAGAAAAATACTTTAAAGCACAGACATGATTCTTGCCTTCCCAAATGCCTGGATTTGACGGAGCAAAACTAAAATCATGATAGGCAGGGTTTAAACAAAGCTATTCAACATGCTGGCTAATACATTTATATTTTACAATTATATCTTAACAGCTCTATGGGCTATGGAAGTCTTACCATATAAAGAAAACTTTGGCCACTCTAGATGCCACGTGAAGCTCCGACTTAAAGACTATACATTACGTAACCAATAATGTTTGGCCAAGGGGAGTGGCAGTGTGCAGACTACCAGTGTATTACAAGGTTATCTTCTTGAGGTTATCTTGAGATGATTTTGGGGCTTTTTTTTGTGTCCCCGCGGCCCGGTCCTCGACCTGCCTCCACCCCAGGAAGCAGCCCGTGACAGCTAACTCCCAGGTACCTATTTTACTGCTAAGTACCAGGGCATAGGTGAAAGAAACTCTGCCCATTGTTTCTCGCCGGCGCCCGGGATCGAACCCAGGACCACAAATGACAAGTCTAGCGTGCTGTCCGCTCAGCCGACCGGCTCCTTGGAGACACTTAGCAGGCCACCCCCTGCCCCTTCCATATTGTATACAAACCATTATATCAAACACAAAAATAAAAAAAGGCATGAAACAAACCAATAGAGATATTGGAAAGAAAAAGATTTAACAAGCGAATGAATTTCCCAAGCAATGTACATTCAGTTTTGTTGTTAATGAATTTCAAAGCTACCATATTTATCAGCATTTAAGATGCACTTCCACTTTGGTACCCAATTTTACAGGGATTTGTGTGTTTTGTGGGGATATTTCTTGTACATTATAGTACGTTTTACTCGCGTTCTCTTCAACGCAGTTCTCAGGTTTACATTTCCGTGATATTTGGCTTGTAAAACATGTCACTCAAATCTTAGAATTGTTTTTTCCCTTACATCCATTACTGCATAATCATGTTTAGGTGTCATTGTAAAGAACAGACATGTTCTATAATCCGAATAAGCAAAATTTATAATTTGCGCTTCCTAATAAAAATATATTTTTTTTTTCCAAAATATATTATATAAGTACTGTACATATACTCTATCAGTGTGTGTATTTGGTGTGAACTCACCATTATTGCTAATTTGGTTTGGTTCTCATGACATGGATGGAAAAAATATTACTGAAGCTGGCCGATTTCTTTCTAAGCTCAAAATGTAGCTAGCAATCTTGGCCAGTGGTTCCCGACCTTCGTGGCAACAACTATTTTTATAATACACAAAAGACCCCCCCCCCCTTTAGGCTAGGGGTCTCCACCAAGGGGTCACAATGCACCAGTTGGGAACAGCTCATTTATGCTATATAATGGCAATACAAAAATATTGCTCCACAAATCAAGCTAGTTGAATATTCCAATGGACAGCTTCAATATCATCAAGGTACTCTCTGTACTTAGCGCTATTATAGTCAGTTGCTGTGCAGCATTTCTTTGCCACAGAAGTAAATATTTTAAGGAAAATGATAAACTTAGCTACAAATTACAGGCAAAAATTACTTCTCCTTTCTCTCCCCACGTTGGTCTGTGTTGCTTTCTTATTTCAATTCATACCATTTATATTTATATCATTTTGACATTTCTATTTTGCAAAAACATTATCTTATTAACCACTAATCATTATAAGACATAACGTAGTAAATGTATCTCAAAATTGATCAAAACATTTCCATACAATCAAAACTCTTTTTAGCTTGTAAATTGACTCAAAGATGCTTAACTATACAGCATCTCTTGAGGTTATCTCGAGATGATTTCGGGGCTTTAGTGTCCCCGCGGCCCAGTCCTCGACCAGGCCTCCACCCCCAAGAAGCAGCCCGTGACAGCTGACTAACTCCCAGGTACCTATTTACTGCTAGGTAACAGGAGCATCAGGGTGAAAGAAACTCTGCCCACTGTTTCTCGCTGGCGCCCGGGATCGAAGCCGGGACCACAGGATCATGCATCCAGTGTACTGTCCGCTCAGCTACCGGCTCCCCAAAATATAAGTATAAATTTCTGCATATCTTCTTACATCATTCAAAATGACATCTGTAAATTGTGCAAGAAATATTTGTAGCAATAGGTTCAAGGCGCCTGAAAGCTGAGTGGACAGCACTTCGGATACTTAGTCCCGAGGCTCCGGTTCGATCCTCGTGGAGGCGGAAACAAATGGGCAGTTTCTTCTACCCTGATGCCCCTGTTCACCTAGCAGTAAATAGGTACCTGGAGCCAGATTCACGAAGCAGTTATGCAAGAACTTACGAACCTGTCCATCTTTTCTCAATCTTTGGCGGCTTTGTTTACAATTATTAAACAGTTAATGAGCTCGGAAGCACCATGAGGCTGTTTATAACAATAACAACAGTTGATTGGCAAGTTTTCATGCTTGTAAACTGTTTAATAAATGTAACCAAAGCCGTCAAAGATTGAGAAAAGATGGACACGTTCGTAGGTTCTTGCGTAACTGCTACGTGAATCTGGTCCCTGGGAGTTAAGACAGCTGCTACGGGCTGCTTCCTGGGGATGTGTAACAAAAAGGAGGCCTGGTCGAGGACCGGGCCGCGGGGACGCTAAGCCACAAAATCATTTTGAGATCAACCTCAAGAATGTGTAAATACAACAGTTAGAAGGAAGCATACCTGGCAATTTTTGGTGCTACTGCACAGGATAATATTCATTCTATCACCAACTGCATTTGTGTATTGCATCAAGCGAATGAAAATAAAGAAAACTAACAGTGGCCGAGAAAACAAAAATTTGCTTTGAGATTTACACTTGAATGAAATACAAACATATTATTGTATATGGCAACCACAACTGCAAATTTTCTTGCAAATAAAAATTCTAAACAAAATTCCAAGTCAACCAATTTCTTTCAAAATGTAGGAAATAATTTAGGCTTTAAAATGGCAACACAGAAAAAATAATAGAAAACAAGTGACAAACTACTCTGGGCCTGTAACGTATGTATCAACCAAACCCCAACTTGGGCTCCGACGACAGCTTGAATGTACAATATCATACAGTACAATACTTCCACATAATATAATACATGGAAACATGAGGGAGCCGGTCTGCCGAGCGGACAGCACGCTGGACTTGTGATCCTGTGGTCCGGGTTCGATCCCGGGCGCCGGTGAGAAACAATGGGCAGAGTTTCTTTCACTCTATGCCCCTGTTACCTAGCAGTAAAATAGGTACCTGGGTGTTAGTCAGCTGTCACGGGCTGCTTCCTGGGGGTGGAGGCCTGGTTGAGGACCGGGCCGCAAGGACGCTAAAAAGCCTCGAAATCATCTCAAGATAACCTCAAGAAGATGGTTTCCACATAACATAATACATGGAAACATGGTTTCCATGTATTTTAGGAAACTTGCTTATCACAGCAAACAGTCTTTTCTGTGAAGCAACCATTCCCTTCTAGTACAGCAAAGGTGCCAAACAACAAACTTTTTTCAAATATCCAGAAATTCCTATCTATTACTGATCTGGAAGAGGCACGAAACAATATTGTTTTGGTTTTGAGTCAGCCACTACTTTCTGTGGTCACAACATCATGGCCCGAAGTCTTCTCCGTTGCCTTCCGGGTGCCAACGAAACCCGACAGGTATATATTGTCAACCCCACAGTACCGTGGAAATAAACATTTCTTCCACCCAAGCACTTTGGAAACTCGAACCACCGACCCCAAGAGCGTCCGATAGAGTTTCCGCCTCACGCTCATGGAGGTCAGTGGTTCCAGTCTGCAAAATACCCTGGAAGGTATTGTTTGGGAAAAGATATCTGCTGGCCCAGTGTAAACTGTTGGCCTTCCCAGCCAATTGCAAACTGAATTGAACTTACGAACTACATTGAACAGAACATTCAGTAAACTTGCCTTAAGGAGCATCATCATGGAAATACTTAAAAAGAATATACCTCAATCAAAACTAACTCCATGATGAATATTTCTGCCAAACATGTAATTATGAAACTAATACTAGCAGCAACTTCAGGTGTACATGAACTCAAATATATATAAACAATTTTCTCCTTTAAATCCTCACAAAATATCGCTCAAGTTACATTTGCAAATTTTTTTCCCAACAACTTCAGTTGCTGTCCATCTTTGAAGAGGAACTAACACACAAGTTACTTCTGTGTTAGTTCTAACACTTCAGAAGAAGTGTCCATCTTCTGAAGAGGAACTAACACACAAGTTACTTCTGTGTTAGTTCCAACACTTCAGAAGAAGTGTCCATCTTCTGAAGAACTAACACTGTCACCTGAACATACATCCTTGAACACACTGTGTACACACTGGGTAAAGGGTACCACATGCTGGCATCTAGAAAGCAGCAAAATCAAATCTGTAGCTTCAACAAACACAACACCACACGAGCACATTCAGAAAGCCATTTCCAGTCGTGAGATTCAGGCATTAGGAACAACATCAAGTACACAACACCAAAAGCAACAGGAGGAGGAGCACTGCAACAGTCTAGACTGCAAGGAAATAATGATCAAAAGAAGGCGCCAAGCCGGGGAGACAAAGGCATGTGGGTACATTCACACAGTCGTACCTAGCACCAGCAACAACAGCTCGGTTGAACAGCTGGTTGGTGCTATAGGTAAGGTTGGAGACTATGTAACACTCTCTAGTATACAAGGAAGACAATGGTTTAGTAATGTAATGTTTCTATGACATCCACAATATATATAGTTGGAAAACACGGTCACAGAGCATCACTTTCCTCCGAGTAACGAGTCTACGGAGGGTAGGAGACTACCCACATAGAAACTGTTATATCTCGCTACTGAATTTATTGGCATCAAAATATGCTTTCGTCCATCTTCACTATTTTGTCTACTCTCATGGACATCCTAGTGTCATCTGTAAAGGATGATATAGTACTACAATTTGTATCCTTGTCCATGTCTGATATGATGAGAAAATTTATCAGAGCAGCAAGCACAGTACCCTGGGGACTGAGCCCTGATCCTTTCCATTAAACGTTCAAAGCCCCTCTCTCCCTTTCCATTAACCCTTAAATTGCGCATTGCATCATATGATGCTTTGACCGACTTGCAGTAAATTGCGCATCTCATCATCGTTCTCTTCAACGCAGTTCTCAGGTTACATTTCCGTGATATTTGGCTTGTAAAACAGTCACTCAAATCTTAGAATTGTTTTTTCCCTTACACCATTACTGCATAATCATGTTTAGGTGTCATTGTAAAGAAAAGACATGTTCTATAATCCGAATAAGCAAAATTTATAATTTGCGCTTCCATAATAAAAAATATTTTTTTTTTCCAAAATATATTATATAAGTACTGTACATATACTCTATCAGTGTGTGTATTTGGTGTGAACTCACCATTATTGCTAATTTGGTTTGCTTCTCATGACATGGATGGAAAAAATATTACTGAAGCTGGCCGATTTCTTTCTAAGCTCAAAATGTAGCTAGCAATCTTGGCCAGTGGTTCCCGACCTTCGTGGCAACAACTCTATTTTATAATACACAAAAGACCCCCCCCCCTTTAGGCTAGGGGTCTCCACCAAGGGGTCACAATGCACCAGTTGGGAACAGCTCATTTATGCTATATAATGGCAATACAAAAATATTGCTCCACAAATCAAGCTAGTTGAATATTCCAATGGACAGCTTCAATATCATCAAGGTACTCTCTGTACTTAGCGCTATTATAGTCAGTTGCTGTGCAGCATTTCTTTGCCACAGAAGTAAATATTTTAAGGAAAATGATAAACTTAGCTACAAATTACAGGCAAAAATTACTTCTACTCCTTTCTCTCCCCACGTTGGTCTGTGTTGCTTTCTTATCAATTCATACCATTTATATTTATATCATTTTGACATTTCTATTTTGCAAAAACATTATCTTATTAACCACTAATCATTATAAGACATAACGTAGTAAATGTATCTCAAAATTGATCAAAACATTTCCATACAATCAAAACTCTTTTCTAGCTTGTAAATTGACTCAAAGATGCTTAACTATACAGCATCTCTTGAGGTTATCTCGAGATGATTTCGGGGCTTTAGTGTCCCCGCGGCCCAGTCCTCGACCAGGCCTCCACCCCCAAGAAGCAGCCCGTGACAGCTGACTAACTCCCAGGTACCTATTTACTGCTAGGTAACAGGAGCATCAGGGTGAAAGAAACTCTGCCCACTGTTTCTCGCTGGCGCCCGGGATCGAAGCCGGGACCACAGGATCATGCATCCAGTGTACTGTCCGCTCAGCTACCGGCTCCCCAAAATATAAGTATAAATTTCTGCATATCTTCTTACATCATTCAAAATGACATCTGTAAATTGTGCAAGAAATATTTGTAGCAATAGGTTCAAGGCGCCTGAAAGCTGAGTGGACAGCACTTCGGATTCTTAGTCCCGAGGCTCCGGGTTCGATCCTCGGTGGAGGCGGAAACAAATGGGCAGTTTCTTCTACCCTGATGCCCCTGTTCACCTAGCAGTAAATAGGTACCTGGAGCCAGATTCACGAAGCAGTTATGCAAGAACTTACGAACCTGTCCATCTTTTCTCAATCTTTGGCGGCTTTGTTTACAATTATTAAACAGTTAATGAGCTCGGAAGCACCATGAGGCTGTTTATAACAATAACAACAGTTGATTGGCAAGTTTTCATGCTTGTAAACTGTTTAATAAATGTAACCAAAGCCGTCAAAGATTGAGAAAAGATGGACACGTTCGTAGGTTCTTGCGTAACTGCTACGTGAATCTGGTCCCTGGGAGTTAAGACAGCTGCTACGGGCTGCTTCCTGGGGATGTGTAACAAAAAGGAGGCCTGGTCGAGGACCGGGCCGCGGGGACGCTAAGCCACAAATCATTTTGAGATCAACCTCAAGAATGTGTAAATACAACAGTTAGAAGGAAGCATACCTGGCAATTTTTGGTGCTACTGCACAGGATAATATTTCATTCTATCACCAACTGCATTTGTGTATTGCATCAAGCGAATGAAAATAAAAGAAAACTAACAGTGGCCGAGAAAACAAAAATTTGCTTTGAGATTTACACTTGAATGAAAAATACAAAACATATTATTGTATATGGCAACCACAACTGCAATATTTTCTTGCAAATAAAAATTCTAAACAAAATTCCAAGTCAACCAATTTCTTTCAAAATGTAGGAAATAATTTAGGCTTTAAAATGGCAACACAGAAAAAATAATAGAAAACAAGTGACAAACTACTCTGGGCCTGTAACGTATGTATCAACCAAACCCCAACTTGGGCTCCGACGACAGCTTGAATGTACAATATCATACAGTACAATACTTCCACATAATATAATACATGGAAACATGAGGGAGCCGGTCTGCCGAGCGGACAGCACGCTGGACTTGTGATCCTGTGGTCCCGGGTTCGATCCCGGGCGCCGGTGAGAAACAATGGGCAGAGTTTCTTTCACTCTATGCCCCTGTTACCTAGCAGTAAAATAGGTACCTGGGTGTTAGTCAGCTGTCACGGGCTGCTTCCTGGGGGTGGAGGCCTGGTTGAGGACCGGGCCGCAAGGACGCTAAAAAGCCTCGAAATCATCTCAAGATAACCTCAAGAAGATGGTTTCCACATAACATAATACATGGAAACATGGTTTCCATGTATTTTAGGAAACTTGCTTATCACAGCAAACAGTCTTTTCTGTGAAGCAACCATTCCCTTCTAGTACAGCAAAGGTGCCAAACAACAAACTTTTTTCAAATATCCAGAAATTCCTATCTATTACTGATCTGGAAGAGGCACGAAACAATATTGTTTTGGTTTTGAGTCAGCCACTACTTTCTGTGGTCACAACATCATGGCCCGAAGTCTTCTCCGTTGCCTTCCGGGTGCCAACGAAACCCGACAGGTATATATTGTCAACCCCACAGTACCGTGGAAATAAACATTTCTTCCACCCAAGCACTTTGGAAACTCGAACCACCGACCCCAAGAGCGTTCGATAAAGTTTCCGCCTCACACTCATGGAGGTCAGTGGTTCCAGTCTGCAAAATACCCTGGAAGGTATTGTTTGGGGAAAAGATATCTGCTGGCCCAGTGTAAACTGTTGGCCTTCCCAGCCAATTGCAAACTGAATTGAACTTACGAACTACATTGAACAGAACATTCAGTAAACTTGCCTTAAGGAGCATCATCATGGAAATACTTAAAAAGAATATACCTCAATCAAAACTAACTCCATGATGAATATTTCTGCCAAACATGTAATTATGAAACTAATACTAGCAGCAACTTCAGGTGTACATGAACTCAAATATATATAAACAATTTTCTCCTTTAAATCCTCACAAAATATCGCTCAAGTTACATTTGCAAATTTTTTCCCAACAACTTCAGTTGCTGTCCATCTTCTGAAGAGGAACTAACACACAAGTTACTTCTGTGTTAGTTCCAACACTTCAGAAGAAGTGTCCATCTTCTTAAGAACTAACACTGTCAATGAACATACATACTTGAACACTGTACACCTGGGTAAAGGGTACCACATGCTGGCATCTAGAAAGCAGGCAAATCAAATCTGTAGCTTCAACAAACACACACACACGAGCACATTCAGAAAGCCATTTCCAGTCGTGAGATTCAGGCATTAGGAACAACATCAAGTACACAACACCAAAAGCAACAGGAGCAGGAGCACTGCAACAGTCTAGACTGCAAGGAAATAATGATCAAAAGAAGGCGCCAAGCCGGGGAGACAAAGGCATGTGGGTACATTCACACAGTCGTACCTAGCACCAGCAACAACAGCTCGGTTGAACAGCTGGTTGGTGCTATAGGTAAGGTTGGAGACTATGTAACACACTCTAGTATACAAGGAAGACAATGGTTTAGTAATGTAATGTTTCTATGACATCCACAAAATATATATAGTTGGAAAACACGGTCACAGCATCACTTTCCTCCGAGTAACGAGTCTACGGAGGGTAGGAGACTACCCACGTAGAAACTGTTATATCTCGCTACTGAATTTATTGGCATCAAAATATGCTTTCGTCCATCTTCACTATTTTGTCTACTCTCATGGACATCCTAGTGTCATCTGTAAAGGATGATATAGTACTACAATTTGTATCCTTGTCCATGTCTGATATGATGAGAAAATTTATCAGAGCAGCAAGCACAGTACCCTGGGGGACTGAGCCCTGATCCTTTCCATTAAACGTTCAAAGCCCCTCTCTCCCTTTCCATTAACCCTTAAATTGCGCATTGCATCATATGATGCTTTGACCGACTTGCAGTAAATTGCGCATCTCATCATATGATGCTTTTGAGTACTACGCAAGATTTAAACGGCCCGCGGATACACAGGGTTCACCACACCTTCATCAGGGCTCTTGTAAACAGACGCCATTTTTTTTTTAAACCGTGGGCCAAATTCCCGGGTGTTAGGGGCCTCAGTATTGAGTGAGCTACCAAGCCTGACACATGCAGCATGAGCTCACAGCACTGCTTTCAGCTTGTGACCACAGCATCGTCTAAAAATGCCATAATATACTTGTTCATGCTATTATGTAGCAATAATATTATTACAGAAGACCCCTGACTGTGATAAAACTGACCAGGGTTCTGATAATAGCAGGATTGTGGTGATATTTAGCGCTGTGCTCCATGGAGGGAGGAGTAATGCTGTGGGAGGGGGAGGGTAGTGGCATTGTCTTCTGACTGTGTGTGGCCACCTTTTATTGACTGCACTCACCATACCAGCTTAGTGGTTCGCTATGGTGAACACAAATGTAGATACTTATATATAACGTGTGTATAGAGGGTATAAACAGCAAGAGGAGTAGGTTGAGAGCCGCCATTTTGGTGAGGGAGGTGGCGTTGTCTGCATGACTTACCATGTTGTTTACTGTTTACCACGGTGGTCTTTGGGCACCATACCAATTTACTTGTACAAGTATGGTGAATAAAACAAGTAGATATTTATATATAATGTGTGTATATAGCGTAATAACACCACAAACAGTATTGTTGGAGGAGAAATATTAGTGCGTCTGGCCTTGAGGTCGGTAGCCATCAGCTGACTGTGAGTAGCTACGTCTTTATGCCTTCACTCACCATACAAGCTTAGATGTACAGTTATGGTGAACAAAACATGTAAATACTTATATATGATGTCTGTATATAAAAGCAAAAACAGTATCATGGGAGGAGAATGGTGGCAAGTCAGGTGAGGTGAGGGAGGGAGTGGCAGCCAGTGGCAGGCTGCCACTGGCTGCCACTCAGAACACCAACTTAGTGGTTCGTTATGGTGAACACGAATGTAGATACTTATACTGTATATAGCGAATAAAAGCAAATGCAGTATTGTGGGAGGAGAATGTGGGTGAGTCAGGTGACTTGAGGGAGGGAGGAAGTAGCAGCCAGTGGCGGGCTGCCACTGGCACTGCCACTCAGCATGCCAACTTAGTGGTTCGTTATGGTGAACACGAATGTAGATACTTATATATAACGTCTGTATATAGTGAATAAAAGCAAAAACAGTATGGTGGGAGGAGAATGTGGGCGAGTGAGGTGTTGAGGGAGTGAGTGGCTGGCTGGTGTGTGGCGGTCACTCCTCGTTACTTTTTGACTCGTAATAGTAACTTAGTGGTTCGTTATGGTGAACAAAACATGCAGATACTTGTATATAACCTGTGTATGTAGTGTAATAACCGACAAAGTATTTGTTCACTGTTTGATGAACATAATTGAATCAACAATATGCACACCATATTTTGAGTACAGCGGTGATTCACTCATTTTATTATATAAATATATCACACTACACACTATTGAATAATATTACAGCAAAAAAACTACAAAAAATCCATCAGAGACATTGAAATAATTAGGTAATTATCTCTATGTGGCAACTCCGGCCTGACAGCTGGCGAGCAACAGACCGCCTGGGACGCACGCTGAGTCAGCTCCTGTTTTTTTGCCAGACTTCCCCGCCCTATAGTGGGCAATATATGCCACTTACGATTTTTTAATTATTTTTCCCATGATCAGTGAACACAAACAGGTTAGGAAGAAAAAATATTTTATTGTTTTTTTATTTTATTTTTTATTTTTTGGTATGCGCCTGTGGGTGTCAAATGGTATACTGTATAGCCATGCGTCATTTAAGGGTTAAACGTTCAGGGCCTCTCTGTCCCTTACCATTAAACGTTCAGGGCCTCTCTGTCCCTTACCATTAAACGTTCAGGGCCTCTCTGTCCCTTACCATTAAACGTTCAGGCCTCTCTGTCCCTTACCATTAAACGTTCAGGGCCCCCTCTGTCCCTTACCATTAAACGTTCAGGGCCCCTCTGTCCCTTACCATTAAACGTTCAGGGCCCCCTCTGTCCCTTACCATTAAACGTTCAGGGCCCCTCTGTCCCTTACCATTAAACGTTCAGGACCCTCTGTCCCTTTCCATTAAACATTCAGGGCCTTCTGTCCCTTTCCATTAAACGTTCAGGGCCTTCTGTCCCTTTCCATTAAACATTCAGGGCCTTCTGTCCCTTTCCATTAAACATTCAGGGCCCTTCTGTCCCTTTCCATTAAACATTCAGAGCCTTCTGTCCCTTTCCATTAAACGTTCAGGGCCCTCTGTCCCTTCCCATTAAACGTTCAGGGCCCTCTGTCCCTTCCCATTAAACCACTTCCATCTTGTATTTACCCTCATGATTTCTTACTGTACTTGCCCGTGTGTCCTTACAAGGTTGAGTATTTCCTCTTAAGCCTCAATTTTCAATACCAGTAGTTTAAATGCAGTGACTTTTTGCTCTTTTCCTGTCATATTTACTTTTAAAACTATGTACTGAATTAGCTTTTGACTACTTCCTCATCCTCTTCATTCCACATTTATAACTCGCTAAAAAGTTTTTTTTGACGGATCTGACGTATCCGAGTTAAAAATTATGTACCCTGGTTCTGCTGTTCCTCACTTTGAACACTGCTTCTACATCTACTTAGTAAGTTCCTCTAAGTATCTTTTATATTATCATATCTGCAATATTCCCGGTGTTTACCCATGTGCCTGACCCGAGATTAGTCTTCACTCCCTACTGCTACGCAAGTTTGGAACGGCTTTGTCATTCTTTTCTAACACTCTCGTAATTGTTCCCAACTTTTCTTGACCTGTCCTCGTTTGCCTTGGTGTTCAACCATGAGTTTATTATGTTCTTATCATCAGCTGGTTGGTACTACCTTACATTTGCAACTTTATGGCTTGCAGCCAGACTTTCCTGCCAATTGCCTGGTCTGTGATCTTAATAGCTCAAAGATTCACATAGCCATCACTGTCAGGCAGAGCTGGTGACTTCTGGAGAAACTTGTCATGTTCACTTGTCATGTTCATGAAACTAGTCAAACAGTTCATGAAACTTGTCATGTTCTTGTCCCGGGGTCGATCCCCGGCGAGAAACAATGGGCAGTTTCTTTCACCCTATGCCCCTGTTACCTAGCAGTAAAATAGGTACCTGGGTGTTAGTCAGCTGTCAAGGGCTGCTTCCTAGGGTGGAGGCCTGGTCGAGGACCGGGCCGCGGGGACACTAAAGCCCCGAAATCATCTCAAGATAACCTCAAGATAACCTTCCCTCCCTTTTGAAAGCTTCCACTACTACTCCAGCAGCATTTCTTATGTGTGTTTTCACTATACTGAGAAATCATTGACGTCTAATGTTTACACAGCGTTTATAGTATACTAACTCTTCATTGGCTTTACATTATACTTCCTGCCATATCTTTCCCTCCAGTATGTTGTAATTTTATCGTGTATTTTGACCAGACCAATCGACTTGAGAATGGTCCAGACGACCGAATTTGTCGTCCCTTCACCTTCTAGTGTGTGGTCTGGTCAACATACTTTAGCCACGTTATGGACTCATCGCCTGCACCTTTATCGCGTAGGTTTGGTACCTGGCCTTCCAGTGTGTTTCATGTGTATGTTGTATTACGATATCCATCTCTCGTCTCCATTCCAAGCAGCATAGTTTGAGGGCTTTGAGTTGGTCCCAGTTGTCTAAGTGTTTCACTGATTCTACGCTTGCAATAAAAGATCACTACACTTTCCACCTCTACAATCTTGCCTGCCCCCAAATTTGATGCAAGAAGCGTGCAATATTCCATACGAGATAGCATCAGTGCCCTCAAAGGTACTTCTTTTATTTAAAAAAAAAATTTCATTATGCAACCTTTAATTTTTCTGACTAATATGTTTGTTTATTGTGCTCTCAATATTATGTTTTCCAAGTTCTTATCTTGTTGTTCCAAGGTCTTTGACTTTTGTGGCTCCTTTTAAGGAGATCCAACTGACTTTTATCTTATACAGTACTTCTATTGAAGGTTTTCATTTTCGTGTTCCAAAATTTAAATTTGTCCCCCATTGAACATCATATTATTTTCTGTTGCTCTTTTGAAGACTTTGTTAATATATGGCGGTAATTTTTCTGCAATTCCTCCACCAAGTTTTCTTACTGTGGCTAGTATTCCCATCTGTCTTCTATAAGAATGAGTAACAACACAAGGACTCTACCTTGTAGAGCATCTTTCCTCAATCTTTGACGTTGTTGGTTACATTTATTAAACAGTTTACAAGCATGAAAACTTGCCAATCAACTGTTGTTATTGTTATAAACTGCTTACTAATGCTTTGGGGCTCATTAACTGCTTAATAATTGTAAACAAAGCCGCCAAAGATTGAGAAAAGATGTACAGATTCATAAGTGCTTGCGTAAGTGCTTCGTGAATCAGGCCCCAGGTTCGTAAGTGCTTGCGTAAGTGCTTCGTGAATCAGGCCCCAGGTTCGTAAGTGCTTGCGTAAGTGCTTCGTGAATCTGGCCCCAGGTTCGTAAGTGCTTCGTGAATCTGGCCCCAGGTTCGGAAGTGCTTCGTGAATCTGGCCCCAGGTGCGTAAGTGCTTCGTGAATCTGGCCCCAAAGCTTTACACCCTACGCGGGCAGCATTTGTTTGGATTTACTACACTCCTTGTAATCAGTTCAAGAAAATTAAGAGTTCACCGCTCTACTTTACCCATTATTCTCCTAACTTTTATTCAGACTCGGACTCCAGGCTCTCCTAGTAGACTAGTCCAGCCTATAACTAGTAGACTAGACTCCTAGTAGACTACTTTTCCTAGTAGAACTCCCCTGGTTCTAAAGCACTTGTCCTATCGTGGCCGAGTGGGATAAGGCAAGCATCTGGGAGTAACTAGAATGCTGCTTCAAATCCCTTCCATTACTCCAAATGATTCAATTTTATCGACTTATTCCACGATCACATTTACGAAAAAATGCTTTTGCAAAGTCTGTGTATTCAATACATGCATTTTTGTTTACTTCCAATGCCTCTGTAATTTAGTCACAGTGATCCATTAAAAAAAATCTTCCTGGGAAAAACCATATTGATCTGGATTTTGTAGAACGTCTTTTTCCATACAGGTGGAAAGTTGGCTTACCACCTACAGTAGCAACCCTGGAAACACAAAATGAAAATGTCTATTTTTCACTTGTTACAACTTGTAATAAAGTTGTTTCATCTTGGCTTAACATGTTTATGACGTATTAGAACGTTGTGACAACTTGCTATATTGGTTATTATAACCGGTTAGGAGGTGATACAACTTGTACCAACGTCGTAGTTTCGGTGTGTGTTTGGCGGGACCCCCTCAAATACCTTTATGATGTGTGTGGTGTTAGTGCATGCGCTCTTTTACATACTACAAACTTCAAAACTTTTTATACATCTCAGAATTTTACAGCTTTAGCTAATCCCATTCCAGTTTGTTACCTGCAATTCTGCATACGAGTTTTATTTTATAGACCTAAAACTATATTAGAGTAAATAAATTACAGAACAAATTAAAAAACTTCCCAGACAAAGTTTCTACAAAAACAATGAACCTAAGTTTCTAATTCAAAATCTAAAAAAGGTGGCAGTATTCTACATAATGCAACTAAAAAGTGATCAATAGGCCCAAATATCAATAATAAATTGTTAGATATTCTTTGACTTACTTGGACTACATAAAAGGACACCCACCTTAGCAGCCACCGTTGCCAGGTGTTTATTATGCAGTCGTTTAGTCAGGAACTGAAGTACAAGAGGAAGCAAGTGGGATGGCAGGCGATCCACTCGTTGAGCTCGGCGAGTAACTGAACCGACGTAAACGCCACTTGCAAGTGTATGTCGTCGGGTTGGCCGAGCAAGCCTTCCAAGATCGGAGGGACCACCTCACTCTCCTCTCTGAAATATTACACCACATCAAACAAACAATCAACTGTCGTAAACAATCAACTGTTTACAATTAACAGTAAACAATGACCGTTCAATAGATATGGTTGTGTACTTAATTCAAGGATATAACCATAATTGAACATGTCACTATATAAAGAAAATACACGATGACAGTATTACTCGGACTACTACCCCCCATTCGTGTCTACTGTGTGATGGTTCTGACGTTCAATGTCCCTACGGATCAGTTTCAAATTGACTTTATTCATAAGATTTATATTTATTAGTTGGGTTAGTTAACACAAATTGACAGCAAATTATTGACCAAAGTCATAAAAACAACACAAGACGTAATACCAGGAATTATAAACTATATACAGGTAGAGGAGGAGTCACAACAATGTGGGTGAAAAATATTGACCAAACCACACAGTAAAAAAGTGAAGGGACGACGACGTTTCAGTTTGTTCTGGACCATTCTCACAATCGACCTGATAATGGTCCGGGACGGACCGAAATGGACGGTAGAGCGGCGGTCTCGTTTCAAACAGGTTGGCGTTCAATCCCAGACCGTCCAAGTGGTTGGGCACCATTCCTTTCCTTTGTCCCATCCCAAATCCTTATCCTGACCCCCTCCAAGTGCTACATAGTCGTAATGGCTTGGCGCTTTCCCCCGATCATTCCATTCCATTCCATTCTTGACTTTCTAGTGAGTGGTTTGGTTAATATATACAGGTACAGGTACACAAGCGACTTGAGAATGGTCCAGGACGGACCGAAACGTCGTCGTCCCTTCAACTTCTAGTGTGTGGTCTGGTCATCATACAGGTACTTTACTCATTACATTTACTCATTAACATATACAGGTACTTAACATTAAACTGAGCAACTACATTTATTACTGTAGCAGCTAAATCGTAAACTGTACACTTGTCAAATTCAGAATGAGAAACTATGCAAGAGCTTGTACAAATCATTACAATAATGGCTCAAGTAAACAGGTGTACATCAGTCTAAATCAAATTTGACATTTTGGGTATAAAGTGATACCATTTAGCTAGAAATTTGAATGGTAATATAAACTGTAAAAAAAACATAGTGTAGTTTACCATTAAAGATTAAGACAAATATTAGCACACTTTATATACACAAGTAGAATGATGAGAAGATCATTTCAAGAACTGTATATAGCTTGGATGTGCTTGGTGTGTATATAGAATGTGCTTGGTTGTGCTTGGATTACTGCTAATGAGATTCTCACACCCAAAAGGTTATTATACATAGTGTTGCTAAATATGTGAAAGTTTAAATACGTTTAATTATTTCTCGTGTATTAATCTTAAAAATGCAATAATAATAATAGACAAAAATTTGTACATGAATGAGGTGTGTGAACTGGTTTGCAGAACTATAAGGTGCATAATTTTGTTAGAACCTTCAGGCACCTGGCAATTCCCGGGTAAAAAACAAAAAATGTATTGTTTTGGGAGGGCATAGAGCAACTACAGATATAATGTATTCTGGTGCTTGCTTACCACTTACTATGAGGGAGTGAGATCTAGCTCTTATGCCCCAGTACCCTAGCTGTTTATACCTGGTTTGCTCATTAATGCCCGGTGAAACAGTTCCCAACAAAATAAGAAAGGGAAACAGTTTCCCAACAACAATAAGAAAGGGAAACAGTTCCCAACAAAATAAGAAAGGGAAACAGTTCCCAACAAAATAAGAAAGGGAAACAGTTTCCAACAAAATAAGAAAGATAAGGTCTGTTGTCTAAGCAGATCACCAAACCCTAAGTCCTAACGTTGGGGATTTTATACATCAAAATGCTGTGTACTTTTTATGAGAGAGGTTGGGATGGCTGTGTGTGTACTTGTGGTTGTGTGTAACACTAATGTGAATAACCTTTCACCATTATTCACCGTCGTTTCACCGAGCTGGTCTCCCTCTTGCCCCGCAAAAGCAAGAATTAGGGTGAAGGAGTTGATATACTATACAATTGATATTTGATGTTGTGAAGTGCATTGATAACTGGTTATTTGAAATGCCTTATATTTGGTTGGTGTTAATCTCGTGTCTTAATACACTGTGGGCTTAATTTGTAACATCACGTGGTGACCTCATAGCCATTATTTTGTTTGTCGGTTAATTACGTGTGCAATGCTCTCTTTGCAGGTTGCCGAGATCACGTTCAACTTCTGGTACAAACTGTCGGAGGTACTCTACAGAAAAAACTGTGACAACGTTAATGAACAGTTTAAGCCTTATGTTGAGCGACTAATTGAGGCCCTTTATCGGCACTGTCAGATAGAGCCCGATCATGTGAGTAATTCCCGGGCCTTTCATTCAGTCTTTCAGCTTCGTGGGGAAACATAACATTTAAACATTTAGAATTTCAGCTACTTAGGAGTTATAAAAGATTTGATTGGAAGATATGGTTGGTGTCATGTGATGTGTAGATAATTTTTTTTTTTCTTAAACATGTCATTGTAGTAGTGCAAGGAGGTCATTGTTGTTATTGGTCTGTAGCTCCCATGGCAACAGATCATGGAATTTTAAATTGTCTAAAGTATTGTATTGAAGCTTCAGGGCCCATAACAGTGTAATCCTAAAAGATGAGGATAAAGGCAAGGCAGAGAATAATTTTTTTGTGGCAAGTAACAGCACAAAAATGGGTATAAATTAATAATTAAAGTAATTACTTTTTTTTTCATCAATTTATGCAAGAAATTTGATGTAATTTACATTTTTAAGTCTTTAAACAGCAGTTTTTTCTAAAAAGACCAAAGTAATTGAAAAAAGGTAAAACTGGTGTAAATTAAAGTGTTTTCCCTGCAGGAGAGCATACTGGTTCAGCAAGACGACTTCTATGAGTTCCGAGAGCGAGTGCAAGAGCTAATTAAGGATGTGGTGTTTATTTGTGGCTCCAAACTGTGTTTCCAGCAGATGGCACACATACTCCAGTCACCAGATGTGACCAAGAACTGGAATCTGATGGAGGCTGCGTTGTTCATCATGCAGAGCGTGGCTAAGAATCTTGTACCGTAAGTTTTGTCTTGAGTGTCTTGTTATCGCAAGAGATACTCTAATTTGGGATCAAATCCCACACTTGGGTATTTATAGGATTTATGTTAATTACACAGAGTCTTTCGCACTCTCCTGAGTGATTTGTCAAGCTCCGAGTGTGTAATTATCTCGGAGCTTGACAGATTTTGTGTAATTTTTTTATATAAATCCGACAAATACACAAGTGTGGGGTTTTATACTATGTTATTATGTCTGTGAGTAGACATTACCATTACTGAGATACTCTAATGTCATTTGGGAATTGTTTACAGATATTGGGTGGTACTTCACTACGTCAGAAGTGAAGTACTCTCCCCCCCCCCACACACCAATTCTATATAACTTGTGTGTACGGCATGATAACAGTGCGCGTATGGTATGATTAGGGAGCCGAGCGGACAGCACGCTGGACTTGTGATCCTGTGGTGCCCGGGTTCGATCCCAGGCACCGGCGAGAAACAATGGGCAGAGTTTCTTTCACCCTATGTCCCTGTTACCTAGCAGTAAAATAGGTACCTGGGTGTTAGTCAGCTGTCAGGGGCTGCTTCCTGGGGGTGGAGGCCTGGTCGAGGACCGGGCCGCGGGGACACTAAAGCCCCGAAATCATCTCAAGATAACAGCAAAAATAGTCTGATTTATTGTTCTAATATTGTAGTTCACATATTAGTAACGAGAATAAATGTACATATCAGTGTTCCACATGTTCTGTGATGCAAATTATGTTATTGACAGCCCAATGCATCATTCACTGGGGAAAAGAAAAACCCTGCTATAACATTACAAATATGACATAAAATATTCAATTACATGCAGTTATAACTTAGTGAAGAATGTGCTTGGTTGTGCTTGGATTACTGCTTATGAGATTCTCACACCCAAAGGGTTAGGAGAGTACATGCTACCTTACCTTGAGGTGCTTCCGGGGCTCAGCGTCCCCGCGGCCCGGTCTCGACCAGGCCTCCTCGCTGGTCGACGACCGGTCGGGGGTGCTGAGCCCCGAAATCACTCAAGCTCAAGGTAAGGTAGCTATGTACTCTCC
>WNGS01162647.1:3553800-3568967 GCA_020271785.1 Procambarus virginalis | reverse complement strand
GTAAGACGCTCGCCTGGTGTTCCTCGAGCGCTTTGTCATGGGTTCGTATCCTGGCCGAGGAGGATTTACTGGGCACAAATCCTTAACTGTAGCCTCTGTTTAACTCAACAGTAAAATGGGTACCTGGTTGTAAAAACAATTCTTCGCGGGGTCGTATTCCAGGGAACATAGGATTAAGGACTTGCCCGAAATGCTACGCGTGCTAGTGGCTGTACAAGAACGTAAGAACTCTTAGTATACAGGTATATAAATAAAAAGTTTGTTTATTCTAATTGAAAAGAATATAACCGGGCCAATTCATTCTGATCATCAGGAATATTTTGAGAGGTAGCCAAACAACAAGATCGGCGAATTAGTCAAAATGTACATCACCACCATAATATAACACAACGTATTACCACACATTGTATCCATCGCTGAATGGTAAAGAATGCATGCACAGTACATGGTCGTTTCTACTGGTTAAAACTGCACCCCGAGGCGTAGTAAGCAAAGATCAATTTGCCTTACAGCTGCAACAGTTGTGTGTGTTTTCTAATATTTCTTTTGAAATCCGTTCTCCCTTAACATGCAATTTGCTTATATTTGAACCCAAACCAGCTTAACAACCTAAGCTAAACATTGCTAATGCTCCTCAATACTGCCTAATGCAAGTAGAATATGTAAGTTAGTAATTCATGCTAATGCAAGTAGAATATGTAAGTTAGTAATTCATGTAAGTAATGTCAATATTGTTAAACATACCTATCCACAAGTTAAAATCTAAGAAAAATTAAACGTCGAATATAAATTTGCCTTGTTAGACAATGCTGGTTCTTAGATAAAACATATATATATATTATAGTATAGTATAATATACTATACGTGTTTGTATATGAAAGAGTACCACCTCTGGCTGGAAGAAAGGGACCCTCAGCCTCGGAGGAACGTGTGAGAACGTTTGTATATAATGTACATGCATGAAATAATTTGTTGTTTTTGCTCTTTACAGGAGGTGGCATACCTGATGAAGGAGAGATGATAGAAGTAGTGGAGATGTCTATTACTGAACTTCGTGTATTCTTGAATCAGCCCGAGGTGAATTGCCCTGGAGGGCTCCTCTTTGGTTTAATGTGGTTTTTACAACACAAGGCTCCCAAAGACTAGCAAATGTGTTGGCGTGAACCGCGCCACTTTCGGCACCTCTGATAAATGTAGAAATGTTCAATGTCTGTATACATTACATATTGTAAAACCTTTGTTATTATATTTTAATATATTCTATTTTATAATAAAAAAATTATAATTTTATGTAGTATTATATACTTTTAAGTAGCTATTTGAAAGTCTCATGGGTCCGAGGTTTTGATAGTTGAAATTTATTTACTTTACAAAACAATGAAGGTGTGCAAATGGATACAGTGTGCAAATGGTTGGATACAGATGGTTTTATTGGTAATAGCAACATACATACAAGTGTGTATAAATCGTGGGCAGTCATAAGGGCAGACAATATAAAAGCAGACCTACAAGGTTTCATGGCATGCTGCATATTCTCTTCACCAAGTCCTAGACACTTACTCAACCACAGGAAGAACCTTTTATATAGACGTGTGTTACCGCTCTTCACTCGTACCTTATTGTTATTACTGTACTAATATTACAGTATCAATTTTACTATTGGCATTATTTGTATTTTGATTATACGGTATTCATTATCTCATCATATCTTATTATTAACATTAAATTAGAGTATTATGATAATAATAATGATGCACTTGAGCTCTTTGTTTTGACACGATGTGCTGTGAAATGTCAATTAAATCTGGTAAAGTCTGGTAAAATATTGTCAATTAGTATTAACCATTGTATAGATGTTGACCGCCTCTACGGACGACTTCATGGACCTGCCGTCATGAGGTGAACTTTCGATACCTCGTGTTATCTTTTGCTTACTGTGTTGTGTTATCTTTAGTATTTTTTAATTTGAAATTTCATTTGTTGAATCTTCTTCCCAAAATTAATAAATATTAATCTATTTCAGAATTGTCTTCCTTGTAACACGCTCCAGAGCTTTACCAGTATAAATGCTGTCCTTTATGCTTTGATACCATTGGTGAAATGTGATGCGTTTGCATTATTAATTGGCATGATCTAGCAACTGAATAATCATGAAGATGATAACTGTGCGGAGAATTAACCATAAATAATTGAGCAATACTGTAAGACAATGGTGATGAGAAAGCACTAAGCCAGTATAACCATATACTGTAGCGCTTAAAAGGGGTGTGAGGATAAGATGAAGGGGAAAGAATACTGCCAAACTAATTGCTGAATACTGCTCCCCGACCGGGGAGCTGAGCGGACAGCACGCTGGACTTGTGATCCTGTGGTCCTGGGTTCGATCCCAGGCGCCGGCGAGAAACAATGGGCAGAGTTTCTTTCACCCTATGCCCCTGTTACCTAGCAGTAAAATAGGTACCTGGGTGTTAGTCAGCTGTCACAGGCTGCTTCCTGGGGGTGGAGGCCTGGTTGAGGACCGGGCCGCGGGGACACTAAAGCCCCGAAATCATCTCAAGATGACCTCAAGATCTCAAGATAATTTATATATAATTAGTTATATATATATAATATATATATATATATATATAATGTCGTACCTAGTAGCCAGAACGCACTTCTCAGCCTACTATGCAAGGCCCGATTTGCCTAATAGGCCAAGTTTTCCCGAATTAATATATTTTCTCTAATTTTTTTCTTATGAAATGATAAAGCTACCCATTTCATTATGTATGAGGTCAAATTTATTTTATTGAAGTTAAAATTAACGTAGATAAATGACCGAACCTAACCAACCCTACCTAACCTAACCTAACCTATCTTTATAGGTTAGGTTAGGTTAGGTAGGAGAAAAAGTTAGGTAGGTTAGGTAGTCGAAAAAACATTACAGTAATTCATAAAAACTTGGCTTATTAGGCAAATCGGGCCTTGCATAGTAGGCTGAGAAGTGCGTTCTGGCTACTAGGTACGACATATATTATATATATATATATATATATATATATATATATATATATATATATATATATATATATATATATATATATATATATATATATAATTGGAACACTGAGCTGCAAGAAGCGAGGCCTCAGCTATGCCAATGAGTCCAAGTGGGTGTATTTGAGCACTGTTGTGTACATGTTCATTACAGTCTGTAATAATCTGGCTGCCATGTTCCTCCTGAGTCATGATGGCTCGAGTCTCCCGCTCAGTTGGATCACATCTTGTCGACGGTTTTGTCTTGTGCTTCTAAATCTGTTCTTCCACTTTTAATTGTCTGTTATTCTGGTTAATTATTTTACATCCAATACTACTAGCACATGCACTCTTACCACTGTGTTCACCCTGTTCGTCCGTATGTACCCTATATGTACAGGGTACTCCCTCCCCACATGTACTCTTTATCCACTCGTGTACTCTGCCCCACCACGTGCATCCTGTGCTGTGCTGGGGTCCCGGTGACACAGTCCCATTCTTTCTCGATGCACAATCGAGAATTCCTGGTTGAAATCCCGGGCGGGACAGAAATGGTTGGGCACATTTGCTTTTCCCCTAATGCGCTGTGCACCTAGCAGCGAGTAGTTACTTAGGAGTTAAGTCACCTTGTTGTGGGGTTGCATCCTTGGCGGGGTCAGATATTCAACCTTGGTAAGTAAGGGGAACCTTGATATAAGCCTAACTTGTATGAATACACTGTGACTTCCTGTCCCCTGACACAATGAATTATATGTACCCTGTGTCACCATATATACTCCGTACCATCACATGCACTCTGTACCCGCGTATGTATTCTGTACCACCACATGTACTCTGTACCCCTGCACTAGGAGACTGACAGCTAAGTGGACAGCACTCAGGATTCGTAGTCCTAAGGTTCCGGGTTCGATCCCTAGTGGAGGCGGAAAACAAATGGGCAGTTTGTCACCCTGATGCTTCTGTTCACCTAGCAGTAAATAGGTACCTGAGAGTTACAGCTGCTATGGGCTGCTTCCTGGGTTGTGTAACAAAACAGGAGGCCTGGTCTCCAGGCCAGGAGACCGGGCCGCTGGGACGGTAAGCCCCGATATCATCTCAAGATACCACCCCCCCCCCACCCTCAAACAGTCTATGGATATTGGGTAATATATGTGAAAAAAATGTTAATTACCAAAGCAATCAATTTATAATAGAGTTCGTGCATCTTGGAAATGGTCATAATTCGGCCTTGTGGAATCAAGAGCACAGAGACCTTGTGGGATTGAATACGTAGTAGAGAGACCTTAGTACTCGCTTCCCCCTTCAGAGCAGGAGAGATTGCTGAAATAGAGGGAATACAGAGAACATATACGGCACACATAGACGAGATAAAACACCTAAATTATTGGGATCGTCTCAAAGCTCTCCAAATGTACTCTCTAGAAAGGAGACGAGAGAGATAGCAAATAATATACACGTGGAAAATACTGGAGGGCCAAGTCCCTAATCTGCACAGTAAAATAACAACGTACTGGAGTGAACGACATGGAAGAAAATGCAGAATAGAACCAGTGAAGAGCAGAGGTGCCATAGGCACAATCAGAGAACACTGTATAAACATCAGAGGTGCCATAGGCACAATCAGAGAGCACTGTATAAACATCAGAGGTCCAGTGAAGAGCAGGGGTGCCATAGGCACAATCAGAGAACACTGTATAAACATCAGAGGTCCAGTGAAGAGCAGAGGTGCCATAGGCACAATCGGAGAACACTGTATAAACATCAGAGGTCCAGTGAAGAGCAGAGGTGCCATAGGCACAATCGGAGAACACTGTATAAACATCAGAGGTCCAGTGAAGAGCAGAGGTGCCATAGGCACAATCGGAGAACACTGTATAAACATCAGAGGTCCAGTGAAGAGCAGAGGTGCCATAGGCTCAATCAGAGAACACTGTATGAACATCAGAGGTCCAGTGAAGAGCAGAGGTGCCATAGGCACAATCAGAGAACACTGTATAAACATCAGAGGTCCAGTGAAGAGCAGAGGTGCCATAGGCACAATCAGAGAACACTGTATGAACATCAGAGGTCCATGGTTGTTCAACGTCCTCCCAGCAAGCATCAGAAATATTACAGGAACTACCGTGGACATCTTCAAGAGGAAACTAGATTGTTTCCTTCAAGGAGTGCCGGACCAACCGGGCTGTGGTGGGTTGTGGGCCTGCGGGCCGCTCCAAGCAACAGCCTGGTGGACCAAACTCTCACAAGTCAAGCCTGGCCTCGGGCTGGGCTTGGGCAGTAGAACAACTCCCAGAACCCCATCAACCAGGTATATGTGGGCCTGCTGGCCGCTCCAAGCAACAGCCTGGTGGACCAAACTCTCACAAGTCAAGCCTGGCCTCGGGCCGGGCTTGGGCAGTAGAACAACTCCCAGAACCCCATCAACCAGGTATATGTGGGCCTGCGGGCCGCTCCAAGCAACAGCCTGGTGGACCAAACTCTCACAAGTCAAGCCTGGCCTCGGGCCGGGCTTGGCCAGTAGAACAACTCCCAGAACCCCATCAACCAGGTATCAAGTACAGAGGACAGGACGGAGACCTTGTGGGACAGAGGACAGGACGGAGACCTTGTGGGACAGAGGACAGGACGGAGACCTTGTGGGACAGAGGACAGGACGGAGACCTTGTGGGACAGAGGACAGGACGGAGACCTTGTGGGACAGAGGACAGGACGGAGACCTTGTGGGACAGAGGACAGGACGGAGACCTTGTGGGACAGAGGACAGGACGGAGACCTTGTGGGACAGAGGACAGGACGGAGACCTTGTGGGACAGAGGACAGGACGGAGACCTTATGGGACAGAGGACAGGACGGAGACCTTGTGGGACAGAGGACAGGACGGAGACCTTGTGGGACAGAGGACAGGACGGAGACCTTGTGGGACAGAGGACAGGACGGAGACCTTGTGGGACAGAGGACAGGACGGAGACCTTGTGGGACAGAGGACAGGACGGAGACTTTGATGAGGCGGAGACCAACCGTACAACTGATGTTCATGAAGAAGTTGAAGGCATGGGTAAACCATCTCCTTGCACGTTGTTGAAGAATACGTAATTGCTTGAAGCGCACTCTTGGAGTCGCTGCAGATTGTATATGTCCCAGCTGGTAATGTTGTGATTATTTGGAGAGATTCATATAAGGCATATAATTCGGCTGTGAAAACAGATAGTTGGTTTGGTAATCGCCATCCCTGCTTGAGATGGTATTGTGGTATCCATACAGCGCTAGTGACCGAGGGTACGTTGTTCATGATGATGCGAGACCCAGCTGTATAAATCGCTGTGGTATTTGAGTAGCAATTTGTCATTGTTGAGACAAAGACTGAGGCTATGGCTGAGTTTGGTGCAGACTTTGGAATGTTGTCTTCCAGTTGTATTGCTGTATTAGGAGTTGTATAAAGCCAGGGTGGAATGGGGGGGGGACAGGAAGTTGGGTTTCACAGTTTTGGAGTAGAGAGAGATCTATATTGAGGTTATTTGTAGCCCGTGTGAGGAAAGGTTGCGAGTGATCGGTTGGGGAGCGGGGGATATGTGGGTTAACTGTTGGGTTAATTTTTGATCTGTATGGGTGTGTCTGGTGAGCAGTGGTACAGAGTGACAGATAGCTGGCACACATTATGTCTCGTCTGGTTGCTAAGCTTGTGAGGCCCGTTTCCCCGTAAAGTCCGAGGATGGGCGTGGGACGCATTAAGCCACATATAAGTCGCATGGCATTGTTTTGAATGACCTCTAGGCTCTGTAGGTTGGTAGGCGCAGCCGACGCATATGCTTGGCAACAATAGTCTAGTTGGCTGCGAATGTAGGTTGTATAGAAACGAAGCAAAATTTAATAGTGTGCTCCCCAGGTGGTGCCAGTGAGGGCTTTCAGTATGGCGAGTCGGGGTTGTGTCGTCTGTTTAAGGTGTTGAATGTGTGCTTTCCAGGTAAGTGAGGGCGAGTCTAAGTGCATGCCAAGGTATTTATGTTGACGATGACGCTCTCTCTTTCCTTAGACGGAAGGCGTCAGAGGGCCTTCTTCCTCTTCCTACTGACGTTTTCCTCGATCTCATTAGACTCCATGTTGACTCTTTCTCTTTTAACGGTAAATATTACACTCAAACTTGCGGTGTCGCTATGGGTTCCCCTCTCTCCCCTGTTCTTGCTAATTTCTACATGGAATACTTCGAAACTGTTCTTCTTCCTTCTATTGATACTCGTCCCTCTCTCTGGCTTCGCTATGTTGATGACATTTTTGCTTTATGGTCTCATGACCTTAATCTTTTCCAGCCTTTCCTCGCCTCTCTTAACGATCTGGCTCCTTCTATCCATTTCAAAGTTGAGTGGGAATCTAATTCCCTCCTTCCTTTTCTTGATGTTCATGTTCACAGCTCTGTGTCTGGGTTCTCTTTCTCTGTCTACCGTAAACCCATGCATAGTGGCATGTACATTCACTTCTTTTCCTACCATCCTCCTTCTGTTAAGAAAAGTGTCCTCGTCTCTCTCTTCCTCCGCGCTCTACGCATCAGCGACCCTCAGTTCCTCGATTCTGAAATTGCCTTTATCTACAAATCTTTCTCTCGCCTTGGTTACCCTTTACATTTCATCAACTGTGCCTACTCTCATTAAACGTAATTTCTTTCACCCTAAACCTGCTTCCAACACTAGTAGCACTGTACTATGCCTTCCCTTCATATCTGAACTCAAAACTTTTACCAATACCTTTCGTCCTCTTGACATTAAACTCGACTTTCGACAAACTAACACACTTCGTAGCAATCTAGTTCACACTGCTCCTCCTGCTTCTAATGCTGCTGGTGTCTACTCTATTTCCTGTTCGTCTTGTCCTCTCCATAACTTTGGTGACACTGGCCGTACACTGAATGACAGACTTAAAGAACACAAGAGAAGTGTTAAGTCTGCAGACATTAACAATGCTCTCTTCTGCCATGTAAGGGATTCTAATCATCCCATTGATTGGTCTTCCTCCAAAATAATCTTTCCTGCCTCTACTCTACACAGACGCCGTCTTGTGGAATCGGCTCTTATACACAATGTACCCAACATGAACTTGAGTCCTGGCTTTGTTGCTGTGGACTCTTCCCTTTCACAGTATATACTCAAATGCTCTAATCTTTCTAACAAACGTGATCTAACATAAGCCTACTCCTTCTATTTTCTTTCTTTCTCTTTCCTTTATCTCTCCTACGCTTCCTTCCTTCCTCTTCTTATTCCTATCTCCTTCTCATTCGGTGGTTATAATAGGAGCTGCCTCGTATGGGCCAATAGGCCTTCTGCAGCTCTTATTATTATTACTATCCCCTCTACTACACCTTACTTTGCTCCTCAGCTCTCTCTTGCCTATTTATTGCCTGTCTCTACTTCATCATCATTACGGGCTATTCATGCCCGTGCCACCTCTTGGGTGGCTTAATCCTTATCAATCCCTCATCATTTACGGGCTATTCATGCCCGTGCCACTTCTTAGGTGGCTTAATCTTCATCAATCAATCCCTCATCACAATGGACTTGAGAATGGTCCAGGACGGACCGAAACGTCGTCGTCCCTTCACCTTCTAGTGTGTGGTCTGGTCAACATACTTTAGCCACGTTATTGTGACTCCTCGCCTGCACGAGGTATTTATGTTCTCGTACGTGTTGGATGGGAGTGTTGTGTATTGTGAGGCTGGGTAGATGAGCAAGTCTTTTTTAATGAAAATCTGATAGCAGGTTTTGGTAGTACTAACTTGAAGGCCCCATTGTTGAGTCCAATCTATGAGGTGGTCAAGTGCTGTTTGCATTGTTGAGACTGTATTAGGTAGGACATTGTCTGAATAATACAACGTTAAGTCGTCGGCGTACGCCTTGAGGTGAACAGGGTGGGTGTTTGGCAAATCTGCTAAGAATGCGACAAAAAGCGTTGGGCTTAGTATGGAGCCTTGTGGGACACCTGTTTGTATTGGGATGCCATCTGAAAACTCGCCTTGTATATAGACTTTAGAAGTCCTGTTCGTGAGATAGGACTGTAACCATAGAAGTAATCTTCCCTGTACACCTAAACGTGCAAGCTTTGCCAAGAGGCAGGTGTGAGGAATGCTATCAAAAGCTCATTTGAGGTCTTAAGTAGAGAACAAGACAATATTTACTGCTTCTGAGAGAGGTGCGGATGTCATGTTCAAGGCAGAGTATTTTGTCAAGTGTGGAGCATTGCGGTCGAAATCCAGCTTGGAGTGACGGTATAATATTATTATACTCTAGGTACCATTGGAGGCGAGTATATACTAGCCTTACCATGACTTTACTGAGGCATGATAGTAGGGAGATAGGTCTATATGACGCAGGTTGGGATGGGTCTTTTCCTGGTTTAAGGAAAGGAAGAATAATACTGGTCTGCCATTGTGAGGGAATATTTCCGTGAGTCCAGCATAGGTTGTAAAAGTTTAGGATAGTACTATGTGCAGTCGATGGAAGATATTTAATGAGTTCATATGGAATTCCATCCTCTCCAGGTGCCTTGCCAAGAGGTAGGCGAGTTGAGGCTAATTGTAGCTCGCTTAAGGTGTACATGTTGTCGACGCTGAGCATGGGTAGCAGTATGGCACGGTCAATTTCTTGTCTGAGGGAGAGTTCTTGTGCATGAAGAAAGGGTGTTGAGAGGGTAACTTTAAGACATTCAGCAAGAACATTTGCGCTGCTGTGGCCCGCCGGAGATTAACCCAGTTCTGTAGGGAGGGTTGACGTCTTTGTTTTTGTATGGCTCGTCGGCGTAGAGCGACTGTTCGTGCACATTCCGCGTTCCACCACGGTTTAAGTGGTTTGTTGGGTCTATATCCTGAAGTTTTCCTGAACATTTGGGTGGCTGAAGAGTTTATGGCCGAGGTGATTGTGGCCAGTCGCGTGTTTGGGTCAACATCATCTGTATCTGGGAGACAGACGGTATCAGCCCATTTTTTCTTATCTAGTTTCTTAATGTTCCACTTGGGGAGCGTTAAGGGATGGGTTGCTGGCCGAAAGTTAGTAAATTTTATAATGAGGGATTTGTGGTCACTACCAATATCTGGTCCAGTATGAAACTGTAGTTCATGTTGAAAGTGTACAGAGCCAAAGCAGATGTCCAGTGAGGCTTCATAATTGGTTCTGTAGTTAAAGTAGGTTGCAAGGTAGGGCGGCGAAAGAAGAGTATATGGTGTAGTGTCTAAGTAGTTGTAGAGATCGGTACCTGCAGTATTTTGGGTACCTCTACTCCATGTGGGGTGGTTAGCATTGAGATCACCTATAACAATGATCGGGGTCGTAATTGGTTAAGATAAAATTCCAGTTCATTTGAGTTTATTGTGCCTCCAGGGTTGTATATACCCAGAAAGGATATGTGTGTACCATTGTAAGGTATTAGGCATGCTAGGACTTCTAGTTTACCGTTCACAAAATACGTTAGTGTTACAGGTTTACATGTCATATTACTTCGTGTTAGAAGGAAAATACCACCCCCCATACGGTTGGGTCTGTCCAGTCTCTGCATCTGAAAGTTTTTAAATACGGGATTTTGTTGGGAGTGAGCCAGGATTCGGTGATGAATGCTAAGTCCGGTTTGGATGAGTAGAGGAATTGTTTAAGTTTGTGAGGGATGTTTTAACGCTTTTTGCGTTCCAAGTCATGAAGGTTAGGGAGCCATTTAGGATGTTTGGGTATGGATATGTCTGTTTCTTTGGTGCGCCAATAGTGGTACGTGTTGGATACCTAGATGTGGACGGGGTTGTGTCTTGCTCTTGGTACTGGTGGTTGGGGTTTGTGGCACGTCAGCCTGGGGAGTGGTTTTGGTGAGGCGCGCTATGGAGGTAATTAGGAGTTTTTCCATCATCTGATCAATGTGTGTCCAGCAATGGTAGCTTTATTTGAGCGGATGTCATGTCTGTAGCTGTTGATGGGGGTCTGTTGGGTCAGCCTCAGGGGTGGGTTGTGGTACTTGGCAAAAAATTTAGTTAGAAGTCGGTTCAGCGTCTTTTCTAGTGCATTTTCGATGCGAGTGACAAGAGTTTCAACTAAATCAGGACTCAGTTGTGCATTTTGTGAGAGATGGTTGGACCCTGCGGTTGTGGGATATCCTGTATACGCGAAAGTTGTGGTTGAGGGTGAGGTAGAGGTTGGTGATGGGCTGAGGAAGGTTGTTTCAATGCACTGCTGTATTGTAGGTTGGTAGTAGGGAGAATCTTAGTTTCGCTGCTGCTGCTGCTGTGTAAGGACATTGTTTGAATGTAATGTCGTGATCGCCACGACAGTTTGGGCAGGTAAGTGTATCCGATGCACAGTTTTGTGTGTAATGGGAACCAGAGAATTTCCCACATTTAATGTCTTTAGTGCAGCCTTTCCAGGTATGGTTAAACCTTTACATTACTACACTGAGTGGGACGTGGTATATACCTCTAGTTTATGGAGGAAGCCGTTTAACCAAATCCTCTCAGGGGGAATGTTGTCTAGAAGGTAAGCAGGGCGATGCCTGTATCACTCTGTTCCCCGTTTGTCGCATAAATTTTTTGACTTCATAGAGTGGAATGCCATCCGCAGGCGATGAGTCACAATAACGGGGCTGAAGTATGTGACCAGACCACACACTAGAAGGTGAAGGGACGACAACGTTTCGGTCCGTCCTGGACCATTCTCAAGTTGATTGTGAGAATGGTCCAGGACGGACCGAAACGTCGTCGTCCCTTCACCTTCTAGTGTGTGGTCTGGTCAACGGATGCCATCCGTCTGGAGTTGTGCCTTGATGTCTGTGCTGATGTCTACAACATGTCGGATTACATATTTACCTAATCTGTCTCCTAGTGGTGTGTAGCACTTTGTGTCCACAGATGTCAGTAATGTCGGAAAGCTGTGTGTTCCGCGCTGTGGTTGTGAGCCACTGCGATCAAGTTCTTTACTTTATTCGTCTAATATCGTGCAGGTTGTGTACGTCTGATACCATACTACTTGTGTAAAGGAGGCGATGTATATGTTTATTTCTCAGAATGTTCGGCAATATGTTTATTGTTTGTGATGTGTGTATATGTATGTATTAACACGATGTACTGAACGGGGTGAGAATAGCTTGAGCTACCTCATCGCTTTGTGTGTATTTTACCTCAATAACCTTACCTTGAGGTGCTTCCGGGCTCAGCGTCCCCGCGGCCCGGTCGTCGACCAGGCCTCCTGGTTGCTGGACTGATCAACCAGGCTGTTGGACGCGGCTGCTCGCAGCCTGAAGTACGAGTCACAGCCTGGTTGATCAGGTATCCTTTGACTATTTCATTTCAATCCAAATTTTTTGGGAATGGCATTATATAGGATACTTTGTGCCCTGCTATTTCTGAAAATACTCTCATCTTCGCCATCAAAGGTAATGATAAAGGTTTACACATCAGAAGAGCTTGGCTTACCATGGTAGAGCGGTGGGTGGTGACACGGAGGCCGCGGCCGCCCGCATCATTTCTCTTTACCTCTGGAAAATGGCGGCGCTTCACCTCCAATGTGTTTGCCTTGCTGCGGTGTCTCCTGTCCAGGAAATCTCCATCGGGCTCCTCTTCTATGACCGGGTGACGTTCAAGATCCAATTGTGTGGTATGCGGTAGTGGTTTTCCACATCCTCGAAGGTATCGTCAATGGTTGTAGGAGAGACGCCTTCAGCAGCCTTCAGCAGCAGCCTTCAGCAGCAGCCGTCACGGCGCCGCCACAGGGAACTCACTCAAAAAACTCACCCAATCGCGACGGCGTCCAACACGCTACTCATATATAGTCTACAAGTCCCTCGATGTTTATGGGGTCCACTGCCACCTGTTGGTGGTAGTGGACCCTACTTGTGCACAATAATATTCTGAACAATGTTAGCCTCGATGTTGATAGTTATTATAAAGCATAAATGTCCACACTTCAATAAGTTAAAATCACTTACTTTGTCACTAATGAGCAATATCTTAAGTCACTAAATATTTTAACATTAAATATTTGATGTTAAATTGACCCACTTTATATATTAACGCAAATATAAATAAAGCAATATTTAACATCATCCAGTGTTTGTCAGGAACTTTAGGTTGTTAGTTTTTTATTGATTATATATTTTTTATTGTAGTTGTGGAGCGGCCATTAACAGTTGTTGGGTGACGGAAGATTACTACTTCACTGCAGTCTATTGCAAATGTTGCTCTGTTGTTCTGTTGCAACAGTTACAATAGAATGTTGTATTTGGTTTGTGAATTAGATTTTGAAATTAACAGCTTCAAACATTCAAGCTGGGATGATTGTTGGTTCATTAGACTCGTTCGTATTTGGGGAAGTGAAGGAGTGGCCGTTGGCCATGTTAATTAACACTTGAGACTCGCAAAATGTTAACCAATGGGCGAGTGTTAGGGTGAATGTCAACCAATCAGCGGCCGGTTTGGTTGCCTGCTGGTTATAAAAAGATGAGACAACAACGCTCTCCATAATTGTAATTTCAGCAGTGATTCAGTGCAAACACATCACTACACAGTCAGCATTTAGCCGAGAGAGGTGGACCACCAGCCGAATTGGGCAACCAACGTTGTTGCTCCCAATTACAAAAGGAAGACTCTTCAGTACAAGTTGAGACAGTGATGCGACTGGCGTCCTGTGACCAAAACCAACATGAAGAACCATTCCATGACGGACTATCAAGAACACGGGCCTCTACTGATGAGCACCCCAGCTGACCAGACTGAATCCGCACTGCCACACTTAAAGATGCAGCGTGCTCAAGGAAGCTCCTCGTACACCACTCTGGTGGACCTTGGAAAAAGTACCCCCCCCCCCAAACTCCAGATCCGAGTAGAGCCAACCTCGGAATATATTCGCCTCTGAGGGCCAAAGTCAGTTGTAAAAAATCTTAAATTTACAGAAATGCCACGAACTCAAGCCAGAGCACAAATACGAAAAATCCTTGTCCCCCATCCCTTGAATCTGGTCCTAGCTCATCTCGGAAAGCTGAATTCAAATTTTTATTCAGGTAAGAGTATATACATAAATGTAGTTATAAACATAATGTTGGATTTTTAGTTATAGTACATAAAATACCTAAAGCCACTAATACGCATAGCGTTTAGGGCAATGTGAGGAGGGAAGACACTTGGACTAAAACTTGATGGTAGTTGAGAATAGTGTAAATAAGTTGGAGAGAAAAAAAAGGGGGGGGGGGGGCGAGGCCGAAATCAGTCATTATGAAAGTTGGTCAACAAACGGCATAGTTTAAAATAGCAAGACATCTGATGTTTAGTGTAAGGTAGTTACATGGAGTTAATTAGGTAGTACTTGTTTTTATCTTAACTGGTTGAGAGAGGTACAGTCTTTAACATGGTTGGGAAGGTCATTCCACATTCTGGGTCCCTTGATTTGTAGAGCATTTCTAGTTTGATTAAGTCGTACTCTTGAAATATCAATGGATATTTGTTTCTAGTGTGGTGCTCATGGGTTCTGTTACAACCTTCTAGGAAGCTTTTAAGGTCAAGATTGGCATTACAGTTCAGCGTTTTATATATGTATAATACACATGAGAGAATGTGCAGTGACTTAATATCTAACATATTGAGATTTGAGTAGGGGTACCGAGTGATGTCTGGGGCCAGAGTTGGATATTGTCCTAATAGCAGCTTTGTGTTGAGTAATAGAGGACGTAAATGATTTTGGGTAGTAGAACCCCAAGCACAAATACCATAGTTGAGATATGGATAGATGAGGGAGTAATAGTCACCTGGGCAGGTCGGGTACATAATATCTGATCTTGGAAAGAATTCCAACAATCTTTGAATTTTTTTCTATATTTAGAATGTGTCCCTGGAAATTCAGCTTATCAATAAGAACACAAAGAATTTGCCATCTTTGTTACTAATCTGGATATTTTTTATTCTTGATTAATTTGAGTTTAGGATTTATTACCAATAAATAAACTTTTGTCAATGTTAAGGGCGAGTTTGTTGGCAGTTAGCCAAAGGTGGACTTTTAGTTCAGTATTCACTGTGATACGTAAAGCAAGAGTGATGACTGGAGTAAATGAAAGTTGTCATTAGTAAATGTGATTGGTTTGAGTCGAGAGGCTTTGGAGGTCATTAATGTAGAAGAGAAGAGAGGGCCAAGTGGTGCTTCCTCGGG
>WNGS01162647.1:3482360-3521140 GCA_020271785.1 Procambarus virginalis | reverse complement strand
TTTTTCTTTTTTGAGAGATAGCATAGAACACATGTGAGCGTGTTACTTCCGGACATAATAACATGTACAAGATAGCAAGCAAAACCAATGATTCAATAGTTACAGTATATAGTTACATCACCCAAATTACTTTACACTGTTTTCAAAACATTTGATTTGATGATCAAGATAGAAGACCAAAGTAAAATTTTCCAATATAGTGTTACAAAATCCAGAGGAAGGGGGGGGGGGTTTTCCGCCTGTAGTAATAATTTAGCTTAATTAATTACTTTTATGAGATGACAAACGATGAGATCAGAATTAACAGAAATCTATGGAATTAAACATATGTGGTGTACTACCTGAATAATGGCAGTCATAAGACATCCCTTGGGGGGCCACAAGATCCTCAAGATAAGAATCGAATCACCCCCCCCCTTTCCAACGCGGCAGGCCAATATCCCCCCACCCTTTTTCTCCCCCTAAGGGCGGGCCAAATCCCCCCCTTCCTACCAAAGGGCGGCCGCCAAATTCCCCCCCTCCCCTTCTCCCCACGGGAGGGCCACCAACCTCCCCCCCCCCCCCCCCTACAGGCACCAAAAACAAAAAAACAACCCACCACAAAATCACCACCTACTAGAGGAGTATTAGAACTCACCCCAAAACATATATAAAAATCAAAACAAAAACCACCCAAAACAAAAAAAAAACAAAAAATTTCCCCCCCATTCCTTCCCCTTCCCCAAACCCTCTCCTCCCCTTACAAAAAAAAAAAAAAACTATATTATGTTCAAAACCCCACACAAAAAAAACAAAAAAAATTCCCCTCAAACAAAAAAATCTATAACAAACTAAAAACAAAACCTTCTTTCATAACCCAAAAAAAAAAATAAAATTAAAATAAAAAACAAAAACATATTTCCCATCCCCAAACAAAAAAAAATATAACAAATATCCCCTCCCCCAACAAAAAAATTTTTTAAAAAACACAAAACAAAAAAACAAATTTTTCCTTTTTCCTAAATCGCCTCCCCCCCCCATTCCTAAAAAAAAAATCAAAAAAAATGTTTTTCCCCCCCATTTCAACAAAAACCAAACCCAACAAAAACCAAAGTCCTTTTCACCAAAAACACATTAAAAAACAAATCAAAAACCCCCCCTTTAAGCATCAACGATGTATGGGGTGGTGCCAAGTGAGTGACCCCTACACCTAACAGTACCGGGCAGGTAGGTCATAAGAAACAAAGGTCAATGCAGAACGGGCCCCCTACCTTGGACCCATAACTGAGGCCTCCAGATCCCTTCCTACTTACCCTACAACCAATCCCCATCATCACTGTCCCAACACCCATGCTTTGAAAGCTAATCGCCCGGGGGATCTAACATCATAAAAGCTACTGATCGGTAATGGTGCGAGAGTTTCCTACAGGGAGCCGGTCGGCATCCGCAAGCGGCAGCACGCGGCACTTGGACCCTGGGTCCTGGGTTCATCCGGGTGTACCGCCCGCTGGAACAATGGTGCGCTGCCTTTCTTTCCTTCCCCCCTTTCTTCTTGCGTCGTTTGGCAGGGTGGCAGTTTCTTTCATCCTAATGCACCCTGTTTACCTAGCAGTAAAATAGGTACCGGTGTTAGTCAGTTGCACAGGGATGCTTCTGGGGGTGGAGGCTGGTTGAGGACCGGGGCCGCGGGGCGCTACAAGCCCCGAAACATCTCAAGATAACCTCAAGATGGCTCTAGAGCTCTTTATAAATTATTATTATTACTATTATTACACAGAGAAATCACATTAACGTGATGTATCGACGAACAAATCCACACGAGCCTTGATGTGGGTTGGAACCTCTGTGCTGGGTGCTCCCAGGGGCGCTCTAGTCCATTGTACCTCGAACTTATCACTGTTAAACATCATGCTCTCTTCTACTGCCCAGTCAAAAACTATTAATATCTGCTTGTATCTACAGAATAATGATAATGTGGTTATTATTAGAGCTTGGTGCGAACATACGGTTCACTTGTGATTATCGACAGTAGCTTAAATTGCCTTGCTTGAAGTGATACTGTATACATACAGTATACTCAATACTATACGCAATATTGCATACAGTATATGCAAGCTGTATAAAAACTAAGCATACCTAATTAACTCCCTATAACCTACCTTACCCCTATAATGTCAACCCATGTCTGCTATTTATTTAAACAACGCTGTTTGTTGACCATTTTGTATTTTTTGCTGTTATTCTGCCATGTTCCCCCCTTTTTTATTTTATATTTTCTCAACACATTTTATACTTTAATCTCAATTAGTATTAAGTTTTAGTCTTAATGTTTTCCTGCCCGAAACGCTTTGCGTAATAGTGGCTTTAAGCATTGTATGTACTAGCTCTATCTATAAATTCATCAATATTTTTATCACACCTGTATGTATGTACTTTACCTGAATAAACATTTGAATTTGAAATATGTATATGTGTACTCAACTATGCCATATATCAGGCTCTTGTACTTATACCACAGGTCACTCATCCAAGATGTGGTTGTGTTTGTAGATGCCAACACTGCTCTTTTCCTCGTCTCGTCTCGCAGGCCAAAAACCTTTATCCAATTTGCAGGTGATGAGTCACAATAACGTGGCTAAAGTATGTTGACCAGACCACACACTAGAAGGTGAAGGGACGACGACGTTTCGGTCCGTCCTGGACATTCTCAAGTCGATTGTGAGAATGGTCCAGGACGGACCGAAACGTCGTCGTCCCTTCACCTTCTAGTGTGTGGTCTGGTCAACATAATTTATCCAATTTGTTAGTAGTATCCAAACAGTCTCAGATATTACCAGGAACCAGGTTGTCGTTCACCTTCAGTGGATCCCCGCTCATGTGCGTACCAGAAGGGATGACCTCAGGACGCAGCAGCAGCTAATGCACATTTAATCTTTAAATTTCTTAACATCTCTAGCAACCCTCCCTCTAGAGTCTAGACCAACATGAAAACCTGCCACCTATCAAGAAAGCTTCTTTTGCTCTTGACAGTCCAAATTAAGCCCTTACTTCAGATATTAAGGATGGCAAACTGATGCATCTCCCAACCCACGGCCCCGTCATAACACCCGGATACTCCATATTAGTCTCCACGTGTACGTATAGGTCATATACATCTCCCTACCCGGTATGCCGAGTGGGTAGGGAGATGTGTATGCCCCCCCCCTACCCGGACCGGGGAGCCGGTCGGCCGAGCGGACAACACACTGGGCTTGTGATCCTGTGGTCCTGGGTTCGATCCCAGGCGCCGGCGAGAAACAATGAGCAGAGTTTTCTCCCACCCTATGCCCCTGTTACCTAGCAGTAAAATAGGTACCTGGGTGTTAGTCAGCTGTCAAGGGCTGCTTCCTGGGGGTGGAGGCCTGGTCGAGGACCGGGCCGCGGGGACACTAAAGCCCCGAAATCATCTCAAGATAACCTCAAGATACCCATCATTTCTGTCTTAAGATGAATGATTCTCCTGCTTGCTGGCGGTGCCAAAAATAAGGGACCATAGAACACTTCTTATATTGCTCATGCTTTTACTCCACTAGAACTCTCCTTCGTAGTAGCCTGCTTAGCCTTAATATCCACACCTCGCACTTCCTCGCCTCCTTGACTGAGCAGACCCTGATCAAGACATGTTTCCGTATCCCACAACACACATTTAGCTTCATAATCCTTACAAGACTACATCGCTGCATGTGAGCTGTGCCTAGGCCCCTGCTGACACTCACAGTACAGTAGTAATTGCCATACTGTATATCCTTATCTACAATGAAAAGGGTATACAGTACATTTATCTACAATGACTACAATGATGCTTATGAACTATGAGCCGTGACGTGTCCTTTTGCTGACCACTATATTCTACCATCAAGGGAATATGAACTATGGCCCACCCCCAAGCTGACCCGGCCCGGCCCGGCCCACACCCCAAGCTGACCCGGCCCGGCCCGGCCCACACCCCAAGCTGACCCGGCCCGGCCCGGCCCACACCCCAAGCTGACCCGGCCCGGCCCGGCCCACACCCCAAGCTGACCCGGCCCGGCCCGGCCCACACCCCAAGCTGACCCGGCCCGGCCCGGCCCGGCCCACACCCCAAGCTGACCCGGCCCACCACTGACATACACGGGTCTGAACGCAAGAGAACCATCACTGTAAACCCAAATAAACCACTCAAAAGTGGACGTTTTACCCGTGTAACCACGGAGCTGCGGCCGTGGCTGCCGTGTACAGCCCGGCACTCACCGCCTCTCACCTGTAACGAAGCCAAAATTACGGAGAAAAACGCACCAGCTTCAACTTGTGACGTTTACAACCAGCCACGGCAAGACGTGAGGTTCGTTAAGTCGAGGTTTACCCGGGCAGGCAGAGACGAGCATCAATATTGACCAATCATAACCCGGGAACTCGAGGCTGGGACCAATCACGAGCCAGACCCACCAGTTCCCGGAGGTGCCTCCTCCCTCCGCTGGTGGCCGCTGATTGGCTGCTGATGTAAACATTGGCCTCCTTGGGGGTAGGGGGACGGGTCCCCCCCCCCCGACTCCTGAAGAAGTCATTCACTCCGTATGAAAGTATATTCATAATATCAATAATATTAATAATAATAATAATACAAAATATTTATTTACTTCAAGTACAAAATGAGATACAGGAAGAGTGTTGGGTGTCTAGGTACAGAACGTCTATACTAGGCCTAAACCACTAATACTCACTCCGTTTCCTCCATCATTCGGCAAAATAAAGTTAAAAACTAAGACTTAAAATTAATTGAGATCAAAAGCTAAAAATGAACTGAAGTAGACCAATATAAACAAAAATGGCAATAATTACATGGTGAATGTTACAACAGAAATGTTAATGGAACAGCAAATGGTAATTGTCAATAAATTCAGTCCTTCTTGACACACACAATATATACATAATGAGGTGACAGTGTCAATCCACGGAGGAAGAATTAAAACAGGAATTTCCTTAAGTACTTTCGTATATTAATACATCTTCAGAAGCAATGATTCCTTCTGAACATGTATTAATATACAAAAGTACTTAAGGAAATTCCTGTTTCAATTTTTCCTCCGTGGTCTGACACTGTCAATTTTTTTTCATCACGTGTTAATTTTCGTGATTTACACACATAATAAGGAGTATAGCCTTACTTCTATATGTATATACACATATACATGTTTCTATACTTAGTATACTTTACTATTTAACCAAAAAAAATTCAGGACTCGAGTGTACTTTTTCTGAACATATTTTTCTATCCTTCAGTCCAAATCAAAGTATATCTTGATGTAGATGTGATATAATTCAGGCATTAAACATGTCGGTAAACAACGGAAGAGTCTTGTTAAATGTTGTAATTACCACAAACACTGAAGATAACTATAATGTGCCCAAAACGCTGTGTGTATTAAGTGACTTTAGGCATAACATATACAAACTATCTAAAAATCCAACCTTCTGTTTGTAACTCATCTTGTATATATGTACTTTGACCTGAATAAACAAATATTTATTGATTTCTTACTATTAGTATAATGCGCAGGTGAGTATGACTTGTGGTTGTAACCGCCGGCCGCGGCCCGTGTTACAGGGCGGCCGCTGTGTTACAGTAACATTAGACTGTAACTGATGCTTGCAGCGGCCGGGGAGGATGGAGGCGGCGACGGAGGCACCGCAGGAGCCCAGCCACCAGGGGCTGGAGTACCAGTGGAGCGTGGTGAGGCCCACCAAGAAGAAGTACAAGTCGAGCCGGCCCTCCACCTCCCACATGGTCCACGACGCCATCAACAAGATCGGCTCGGAGGAGAAGGGCGCCTCCGTCCAGAAGATTAAGAAGTACATCTACGCCAACTACAAGGTGGACATCAAGAAGATCGACGTGTACATCAACCGCTACATCAAGAAGGCCATCAAGGACGGCGAGCTGATCAACAGCACCAGGCTCAGGAGCGGCGCCATTGGCTTCTTTAAAATTGCGGCCAAGCCCAAGCCGGCGGCGGCCGAGCACAGGAGGTCAGGCGGGGCCGAGCACAGGAAGGTCAGGACCCCGGCCGAGGAGGGGAGAGGCGCCCCCGGCAGGCTCGGTGCCCTCCAGGACCCCAAGCAGGAGAAGGGTCCCCCGCCCTGCTCCTCCGTCACCGCCGTCATGGACCTCATAGATGACGTCTCCCTCCAGCCCCTCACAACCTCTCAGTTCGTCACACCTTACAGGATGCTCTACAAGCAGGTTAGCTGCCCCTCACAGTGTGTCACACCTTACAGGATGCTCTACAAGCAGGTTAGCGGCCCCTCACAGTGTGTCTCACCTTACAGGATGCACTACAAGCAGGTTAGCCACCCCTCACAGTGTGTCACACCTTACAGGATGCACTACAAGCAGGTTAGCGGCCCCTCACAGTGTGTCACACCTTACAGGATGCACTACAAGCAGGTTAGCCACCCCTCACAGTGTGTCACACCTTACAGGATGCTCTACAAGCAGGTTAGCGGCCCCTCACAGTGTGTCACACCTTACAGGATGCTCTACAAGCAGGTTAGCGGCCCCTCACAGTGTGTCACACCTTACAGGATGCTCTACAAGCAGGTTAGCCACCCCTCACAGTGTGTCACACCTTACAGGATGCTCTACAAGCAGGTTAGCCACCCCTCACAGTGTGTCACACCTTACAGGATGCACTACAAGCAGGTTAGCGGCCCCTCACAGTGTGTCACACCTTACAGGATGCACTACAAGCAGGTTAGCCACCCCTCACAGTGTGTCACACCTTACAGGATGCTCTACAAGCAGGTTAGCGGCCCCTCACAGTGTGTCACACCTTACAGGATGCTCTACAAGCAGGTTAGCCACCCCTCACAGTGTGTCACACCTTACAGGATGCTCTACAAGCAGGTTAGCGGCCCCTCACAGTGTGTCACACCTTACAGGATGCTCTACAAGCAGGTTAGCGGCCCCTCACAGTGTGTCACACCTTACAGGATGCTCTACAAGCAGGTTAGCCACCCCTCACAGTGTGTCACACCTTACAGGATGCTCTACAAGCAGGTTAGCCACCCCTCACAGTGTGTCACACCTTACAGGATGCTCTACAAGCAGGTTAGCCACCCCTCACAGTGTGCCTCACCTTACAGGATGCTCTACAAGCAGGTTAGCGGCCCCTCACAGTGTGTCACACCTTACAGGATGCTCTACAAGCAGGTTAGCGGCCCCTCACAGTGTGTCACACCTTACAGGATGCTCTACAAGCAGGTTAGCCACCCCTCACAGTGTGTCACACCTTACAGGATGCTCTACAAGCAGGTTAGCCACCCCTCACAGTGTGTCACACCTTACAGGATGCTCTACAAGCAGGTTAGCCACCCCTCACAGTGTGCCTCACCTTACAGGATGCTCTACAAGCAGGTTAGCGGCCCCTCACAGTGTGTCTCACCTTACAGGATGCACTACAAGCAGGTTAGCCACCCCTCACAGTGTGTCACACCTTACAGGATGCACTACAAGCAGGTTAGCTGCCCCTCACAGTGTGTCACACCTTACAGGATGCACTACAAGCAGGTTAGCCACCCCTCACAGTGTGTCACACCTTACAGGATGCACTACAAGCAGGTTAGCGGCCCCTCACAACCTCATTCCGTCGTTTCTGCACGGTGCAGCTGGTTGGCCACCATTCCTTCCCTCCGTCCGATCCTACATCAGTTTCATCATATTCCTTCCGAGTGATTTGTGGTCATAATGGCTTGGTACTTTCTCCTGATAATTACCCCCTCCCCATGTTCTCTACAGATTAGACATCTTGTTGAGGTTATCTTGATATGATTTTGGGGCTTAGCGTCCCCGCGCCCCGGTCCTCGACCAGGCCTTCTTTTTGTTACTGTTACGGCCCTAATGGGACACAACCGGGTTCTTCTCTGATGGTATTAGAGTTTGGGTATCCGGCCCCAAGTTAGTAGAGGCTTTGAAGGGGTGAGCTTCGTAATGCAAGAAAAATAAACAGGGGAGGTACATTAAATACACAAGTTTATCACTTTCTATATATATATAATTCTTTTTCTCACCTCCATATATAAAATATAAGTCACAAACGGGAAATATTACTACACAATATATATCTTCGTCTCCCTCTGAAGACGCTGAACACTTGGCGACGTTCACTCTGAGCAGTCTTGCCGGGTTTCCTATTCCGTGGCACAACCCTCTGCAGGTACCAGGAAACCACGATGAATCTACCCTGGCCACAGGCCAGCCAAATCACAATTGCACTGGGTGCCCCGTCGTGAAGGCCCACAACCACAGTCCAGCCTGTAGCTGGCAGGTACCAATCAGCCTTGCTGTTAGGCCACCCCACGACGAATACTAGAGTTGCGAGGCCTAGGCAGGAGCCTTGTGTAACTCGCTGGTTACTCTCCTCAGTCGGCACCGCAGTTTGTTGTCTCTTCCACCAGCCAGCCCCCGGGTACAGCGAATCCCGTCACTGCCACTCCTCAGGCAGACAATTGAACACTCGGCAAAGCTCGTCCGGTGGCGACTCACTGCTTCTACAAAGGAGACTGGTGAAGAGACCTTGGCTGCCTTGGATAGACTGACTCATCGTACATCACAGCCGTCCTAGGTTGACTCTGTGAAAGCAGACACGTCATCAGTACTGGGACACTACATGGGACCACTAGGAAACATCACTTGCTGCCCTAGACACAAACGTCCACCTTTTCGCTCCATAGATGGCGTTCACTGTCTAAGAGCCACCTCACCAGAGGTCAGCAGCAGCTACTTCACGAGCCGACTAGGACAGGAATCCAGCGCCTATTGCCGGCATATCCCGTCATCACTAGATGGCGTTGTCCATGTTGTGCGGGATTTTGGGAGCAGACTCACAGATGGCGTCGTCACTGCTCCATGCTCTGACGATGAACTTGGGTTCGTAACAGTTACACACCCCCAGGAAGCAGCCCGTAGCAGCTGTCTAACTCCCAGGTACCTATTTACTGCTAGGTGAATGGGTGCATCAGGGCAAAAGAAACTGCCCATTTGTTTGCGCCTCCGCCGAGGGATCGAACCCGGAGCCTCAGGACTATGAATCCCAAGTGCTGTCCACTCAGCTGTCAGGCCCTTGTACATCGGTACAGATCTTTCACCACTTACAGAAGTGGAAGGATCGACTTCTTGCAACACCACCACAGCCATACACCAGGCCTTGGTACCCTGGAATGGGGCTTAAGTGGAGCTCCTAATTCCCTCACCACTCACACTTGATACAGTTTCTGTACCAACTGATTAACTACTTTACATGTTATGTATATTTACAAATAAAATTATTGTTATCATTATTATCATTAGGAATTAGAGCACAGGAATAGGTTAATGTACAGCAATATATTAACCTGCTCCACCACATCTAATTTTCCATTGTTCCAGCTTGTAAAGCATGAACCAAAAATAAGCAAATGGGAAATGGGCATACAATATTGATTAAATTGTCATAAACGCATGATGTGTACCTTAAATATATATAATTTAAGTTAGGAAGCTTTACCAGTACAGTAATCTGTGGTACAATATTGTATTATTATTACCAAACTTGTTATTTTAGAGGAGGGGCAACTGACTCCATTTAGGACTACTGCCTAAACAATGGCATAATTATCAAGATAATGCAAATTAGCAAGTTTTATTTAAATTTATGGATCTACTTTGTTCCATAATTCTTTATTGTGGCTTTTGAGGTAGTTTGGTGTTTGTCTTTGTAATCCTCACTACNAGATTGAAGAAATCGAGCGGAAATTGAAACACTCATATGAAACTGAAGAAAGGCAGTTAGAGCAGAAAGCAATTCAGGAAATAAAGAAAAATCCAAAATACTTCTTCACATATGCAAAATCAAAAGCAAAAACCACTGCCAGTATTGGACCTATTCGTACAAGTGAAGGTTCATACACGGAGGATGACAAAGAAATTAGTGAAATCCTAAAAAAGCAATATGAGGACATGTTTAGCACTCCAATAAACAACATGAAAGTGGAAGATCCAGAGAATTTCTTTATGCGGGATATTCAATCCTCTGTAAATATAATTGATATCAACACGAGCGCACTTAACTTTGAAAGAGAAATTGAAAACATGCCCATGCACTCGGCCCCAGGTCCAGACTCATGGAATTCATTATTTATAATGAAATGCAAAGTGCCGGTAGCACAGGCACTCAGTATAGTGTGGAGGAAGAGCTTGGACACGGGGGAGATACCAGATGCACTTAAAGTAGCAGACATAGCCCCTCTACACAAGGGAGGGAGCAAAGCATTGGCAAAGAATTATAGACCAGTTGCACTAACATCGCACATAATAAAAGTATTTGAGAGTGTGATTGGGAGTCAGGTCACCAATTTCATAGAGACCAATGACCTTCATAACCCAGGCCAACATGGATTTAGAGCGGGAAGATCGTGGCTCTCACAGCTACTTGAGCACTACGACAAAGCCACTGAGGCATAAGAAGAAAAACAGAATGCTGATGTGATATACACGGACTTCGCAAAGCCTTTCGATAAATTTGACCATGGCATGATAGCACACAAAATGAAGTCAATGGGAATAACCGGTAAAGTAGGACGCTGGATACTCGGTTTTCTGTCAAACAGGTCTCGGCGAGTAACGGTCAACCATATAAAATCTAGTCCAAGTGCAGTTCAAAGCTCTGTACCTCAGGGGTACAGTCCTTGCACTGCTGCTTTTCCTTATTCTCATATCAGATATAGACAAAAATACAAGTCACAGCTTCGAATCATCCTTTGCAGACGACACAAAAATCAGTATGAAAATTACCTCGGCTGAAGACATTGAAAAACTTCAAGATGATATTAATAAAGTTTTTGACTGGGCATCAGAAAATAACATGATGTTTATCAGCGATAAATTCCAGGTACTCAGGTACGGTAAAAATGAGGACCCTAAACATAATACAGGGTATAAAACACAATCAAATGTACCCATAGTAGGAAAACAGCATGTAAAGGATTTGGGAATAATGATGTCTGACGACCTAACGTTTAGGGAGCATAACCAAGCAAATATTGCGACAGCCAGAAAAATGATAGGATGGATTACGAGAACTTTCAAATCCAGGGATCCCATCACAATGGTTGTACTCTTAAAATCACTTGTGTTGTCCCGTCTTGAGTATTGCTCAGTACTCGCTTCCCCCTTCAGAGCAGGAGAGATTGCTGAAATAGAGGGAATACAGAGAACATATACGGCACGCATAGACGAGATAAAGCACCTAAATTATTGGGATCGTCTCAAAGCTCTCCAAATGTACTCTCTAGAAAGAAGACGAGAGAGATATCAAATAATATACACCTGGAAGATACTGGAGGGCCAGGTCCCTAATCTGCACAGTAAAATAATGTACTGGAGTGAACGATATGGAAAAAAATGCAGAATAGAACCAGTGAAGAGCAGGGGTGCCAAAAAGCACAATCAGAGAACACTGTATAAACATCAGAGGTCCACGGTTGTTCAACACCCTCCCAGCAAGCATAAGAAATATTGCCGGAACAACCGTGGACATCTTCAAGAGGAAACTAGATTTATTCCTCCAAAGAGTTCCAGACCAACCGGGCTGTGGTGGGTATGTGGGCCTGCGGGCCGCTCCAAGCAACAGCCTGGTGGACCAAACTCTCACAAGGCAAGCCTGGCCTCGGGCCGGGCTTGGGGAGTAGAAGAACTCCCAGAACCCTATCAACCAGGTATCAGGTATCAACCAGGTGTATGCCTGTGGGCGCGAGCCAGCCAGCCTAAAGCAAGCCCCATGTGCGTGCCACCCTAGCCGCCTCGCGCCACCTCAGCCTGGGTGGGGCGCTGTGACACTCCGCGCTTACCCCGTGGCCACCCCTTAGGGCCACGCGGTGGCCATATGCCTTGGCCACCCCCTTGGGCCACGCTTGGCCACCTGCCCTGGACACCCCTAGGGCCACACCTAGTCGACTCACGTGGAGCAAGCTAGGTGTTCTTCAGCAAGTGAGGTAGTGACCGGGGAAATGAATGAAATGAGAGTGGAAATCGTGAGTACAATAATAATTGTTACAATGTCTCAGGACTGTTGTTAATTCCGGTAACAGCTGTGTTGTCCCATAGCGCCTGCCAGGCGAGGTTAGCAACCGAGAGACAGCTGTCTGTCCAGGTGACTGGTTGTGATGCACCTGGAGATGGATGTTGTACACGGTACCACACATGTAGATGTATATAGATATAGTTGTGTGTAGAATGACTCAAGTATGTAACCGGTCAGAGTAAAGATTTACCATATAAGTGATTCAGTTCTGTCGATTCTATATAATCACTCAGAGTCTGGATTAATGCCATGTTGCCTCATGTTAATTATATCATTGCAGAGGCAGGCAGGCCAGTGTTGCAGGGTTGTCAGTGGATACCCTGAGGCCTGTATAATTATGTATAATTGATCTAGTAATATAATTTTCATTGATTAAGTGAATGCCATTTCCATGTGTTTCATTTGCATGTATATAGATGTTCGGTGTTGTGTGGCGAGTCAGCAGATGTGATTGCTGACTGATTACCTAATGATGTCATTAGCATGTGGGGTATGCTGACGGCATCATTATGTTGTAGGTTTGGGCAGTGTTGCTGTTGGTATATGTAATATTACTGCCCCTAGGAGCTGTGTTGAGGATTTAAGGAGGCCCCTTTGATTATTCAGGGGAATTCACAGTACTGAATGAGAGCAAGCAATTGATTAGTTAACTGCCTAATTACAGAGAATTAGTGCCAGCTGTCCGCGTAGCGACGATGTTTTATATTAACGTAAATTGTCTTGCTGAAGTAGTAGTGATTGCACACAGTAGTCCCTTGCAACTGTTGCCAGATTAGAGGGGGGCAGTAATGTAGGTATACTTTTGTTGTTGCCAAACTGTGTGTCATTACTGTGTGGGTACAGTAATTAACGTGTTGCGAAAGCTGCAACCATATGTGGGCTGTGCATTTATGTTGTTATGCCACTGTAAGTGTGACCTACGTAACCTGGGGTTACTTTGTATTCTTTAAGTTGTGTTGAGGACTTAAGGATTCAGTGAGTTAATTAATGGGAATTAACTTTATAAGGGGGTTGCACAATTCTTGATGAGTGTGAGAGCTGTTAAGGGAGAACAGTGTTGAGCTTTTGGTGATACGTTTCCGGTGCAATTAATTGTCCATGTGACAACTAATTGACCACTCTAGCTAATTATGTAATTAGCATTCTCATTATGAATTCACATAGTGGGAGAGGAACTGTCAGTGTCTGTCAGTATTTGTGTTAACGTAATTTGCTCGAGACTAATTACCTTTCTGGGGTATAGCAATTAGTGGCTCATGTTAATTAGTGGAGTAATTAACATCAGGGGTCTTGATGACTCGGATGACTCGGTAAAGAGAGGTCATGGAGCTACCATAACTCATTATATTAATCATATCATGTCTGATGACAGTGGATTAAGATGCACTCATGTTAATTAGTGGAGTAATTAACTCCTCGCCCGTGAATTCACAGTGTTTGATGAGACCTGCTTAGGCAGTGTGGAGCGAGACGTATTTATGCATTATTAATTATCGGTCCTGGTGACACAGTTAATTAATTGTTCGGGGTTAATTAGGGTAATTAACACTCAGAGTAAATTTTGACAGACTGTTGAGAAGCTACCAAGTTAGTGGTAGGCTTAGTTAACGTAACTCGAGGGGGATGTAATTAGTGGTCCATTTGACATTAATTAGGAATTACTCACTGAATACTTGCAAGGAGTCAAGTGTGATGTAATGTAAGAGGCTTTGAGTTATTGTTAACAAGATGACTTGTGTTAAGGGAGACAAGTGTTGATTAACGTAGAGTACCATCATGTTGTTGGCTAGTGAGAGACAATTGTTTGTGATTAACGCAGTACTTTGTTGCTGACTGCTGTGATCAGTCAATTAACGTAATTAATCACAATCAATTTTGTAATTGATTAAGGCAATTTCTTTTGTTTATCGTCTGGTGATGAGAGTAAAGTAACTTAGGGATTACTGGAGCTGTGTCTTAGAATCCCACCTTGCCTGGCTTTGGTTACTGTTTACAGTGCAACTTCTTGTAGGGAGTTGCAAAGAGTGTTCACATTAGGTTGTGATACGGGGGGGGGGGGGGGTGTCACTGTTGGACTACCCTCCTAGTTACGTGGCTCTCTCCTGTAGGGTTGGAGGAACCGTAAGATTGTGATTATAGTGTCTGTTCATCGTGAAGCCGTGACAATATTGATTGCAAGCTTGTGTCATCAGTGGGCATCCATCATTGTTCAGTTAGTTCATGTAATCAGCCTGCAGTGCGAGGGGCTGTTGAATAGCTGTGTTGCAAGTGTCACTTGATAAACAATAACGTAACGAATCACTTTGTGGTGTAACTTAGTCTGTGAATTTTTTTTATTTGAAATATTGCGTCGTCAGTGGGCACACCTGTGTTCAGGTTAGTTCAGAGTGCAGTCGCACAGCAAGGGTTGCTAGTTAGCTGTTGGTTATAGTGCCACTGGATGGACATTAACGTAATGTAAACTCAATAATGTAGTAGTTTAGTCTCGTTATTAATAAATTATTTATTGTATAGAAAACGGTCTTTGATGTCAACCCTTCAACCATTCTTTTCCACCCATGTTCTGCTTTATACGATTGAATGTTGATGTGATCTTTTGATATGACGGCTGTTCTTGGGAATTCCAATTCCAATTCATAGCACCACATCAAATATAAATATTTGATTGTGAGAACCCGTCGGTTACCCTTTATTAGTTTTAACGTCCTGTTTAACTAGGAGGAACCAGCGGCCTATTGTGGACAGGTTTTCACCCCTAGTTGTGGAAGCCTGGCGGTTTGCTCCAGCTTTTCCTTTTTCTATTGGTCTCATGCTTAACTGCCGCGAGCAGTCTCTATACTTGAGGTCCACCTCCTACGGGAGGTAGGCGTAGAAAAAAATCTCACATTAGTGACATGAATGCTCAAGAGAACGGGGTGGCGTGTCGGTACTTACTGTTGAACACACAACACCTTTGTATGAACTAGTCCTACAACAGTAAATGCTCTTTACCTCATCACTATCTCATTACAGAGCACCAGTTTCAAACATCATCACATTTCACTTTTAATATATATAGTCACCCATTCAATCCATAATCAAGCTCACTCACTCTTAAACATTGGTGAACACATGCACACAGACACATACACACGCACTCACTCGTACACATAGATGAACACGTACACACAAGACACGCACACTCAAAACTAATTTCCTTCCATCCATTTACACTATCAACATTAATGAACAATTCCATTACTACATAAAATCCAACCACATTAAAAAACCATAATCATTACAAACTCATCTTGGCTTAATATCCAAAAGTCCCCCACTGATTTCAGAATCCATTTTAGATCTTTGAACATTATATACTTTAGAATACTGGAATTTTAAATGGCATCCACATTTTCCATAAAATCATTCTCTTTACTATACACATTTGCCTGTGAAACAATTTAGACATGCCCAAGCACTGGACTCATCTCGCGTTATTCTGCACTATAGTACAGTATATACAAAAGTTATACAAGTACAGTAATTTGGATACAAGATGTAATCCAAAAAAGTGTGGGTAACAACAATGGGCGACCTTTGACAAGCCACCAGCTTCCTGTCCGTCATCAAGGCCACTAAAGATGGTGGCCCTTCGGTAAATTCGGGTAGCTTTAATTTACTTGGATCATCAGATTCAAACTTGGACCCCAACATTACAAGACCATCGTCCTACTAACCACACCATGGATACTCACTATACACAAGGCTCTCTTGGACCCCAACAGTACGAGACCATCGTCCTACTAACCACACCATGGATACTCACTATACACAAGGCTCTCTTGGACCCCAACAGTATGAGACCATCGTCCTACTAACCACACCATGGATACTCACTATACACAAGGCTCTCTTGGGCCCCAACAGTACGAGACCATCGTCCTACCAACCACACCATGGATACTCACTATCAGGAAAGATCTCAGAAATACTGCTCTACTAACCAATTAGTTGGGAGAGCACTCCAGTGACTTTCGTAAAAGATCTTTAATATTTCACCGTCATATCTTGCGCAATGTTCCAATGGTTTATCCAGTATGCTGCATTTCATAACTGTAACTATTTTAGTTAATATTGTACTGGCCTTCTCACCCCAAGTGAGCCGTGATTTAACAGGAAACCTCTGTTGTAGTTATAAAGTGGTAAAAAAATTATTAATCATGACACTACAATAACCTAAAATAAATGCATCATCTGGCACATGAGCATTAGAACACAGTGAGCGTGTTACTTCCGGCCATAATTAACATGTACAAGATAGCAAGCAAAACCAATGATTCAATAGTTACAGTATATAGTTACATCACCCAAATTACTTTACACTGTTTTCAAAACATTTGATTCTGAATCACGTAGAAGACAAATGTAAAAATTCCAATACTTGTTACAAAATTCCAGAGGGAAGGGGGGGGGGGTGTAGTCATAATTTAGCTTAATTAATACTTTTATGAGTGACAAGAGAGATCAGAAATTAACAGAACTATGAACTTAATACAAATGTGGTTCTACTGAATAAGGCAGTCATAACGATATCCCTTGGGGGCCAATGATCCTCAAGATAAGAATAGAATCCCCCCCCCTTCTCCCCACGGGCAGGCCAAATCCCCCCCCCCCTTCTCCCCACGGCGGGCCAAATCCCCCCCCTTCTCCCCACGGGCGGGCCAAATCCCCCCCCCTTCTCCCCACGGGCGGGCCAAATCCCCCCCCCCCCCTACAGGCAACCAAATCCCCCTACAGAGGAGGATAGAAAGAGCGGGGTGGTTGAAAGTGTGTGATCCTAAACAGTAGTGGTGGTGGTCATAAGAACAAAGGTAACTGCAGAAGGCCTATTGGCCCATACGAGGCAGCTCCTATCTATAACCACCCAATCCCACTCATATACTTGTCCAACCCATGCTTGAAAGAATCGAGGGATCCCACCTCCACCACGTTACGCGGTAATGGTTTAGTTCTACAGGGAGCCGGTCGGCTGAGCGGACAGCACGCTGGACTTGTGATCCTGTGGTCCTGGGTTCGATCCCGGGTGCCGGCGAGAAACAATGGGCGGAGTTTCTTTCACCCTATGCCCTGTTACCTAGCAGTAAATAGGTACCTGGGTGTTAGTCAGCTGTCACGGGCTGCTTCCTGGGGGTGGAGGCCTGGTCGAGGACCGGGCCGCGGGGACGCTAAAAAGCCCCGAAATCATCTCAAGATAACCTCAAGATGGCTCTAGAGCTCTTTATAAATTATTATTATTACTATTATTACACAGAGAAATCACATTAACGTGATGTATCGACGAACAAATCCACACGAGCCTTGATGTGGGTTGGAACCTCTGTGCTGGGTGCTCCCAGGGGCGCTCTAGTCCATTGTACCTCGAACTTATCACTGTTAAACATCATGCTCTCTTCTACTGCCCAGTCAAAAACTATTAATATCTGCTTGTATCTACAACAGAATAATGATAATGTGGTTATTATTAGAGCTTGGTGCAGAACATACGGTTCACTTGTGATTATCGACAGTAGCTTAAATTGCCTTGCTTGAAGTGATACTGTATACATACAGTATACTCAATACTATACGCAATATTGCATACAGTATATGCAAGCTGTATAAAAACTAAGCACTACCTAATTAACTCCCTATAACCTACCTTACCCCTATAATGTCAACCCATGTCTGCTATTTATTTAAACAACGCTGTTTGTTGACCATTTTGTATTTTTTGCTGTTATTCTGCCATGTTCCCCCCTTTTTTATTTTTATATTTTCTCAACACATTTTATACTTTAATCTCAATTAGTATTAAGTTTTAGTCTTTAATGTTTTCCTGCCCGAAACGCTTTGCGTAATAGTGGCTTTAAGCATTGTATGTACTAGCTCTATCTATAAATTCATCAATATTTTTATCACACCCTGTATGTATGTACTTTACCTGAATAAACATTTGAATTTGAATATGTATATGTGTACTCAACTATGCCATATATCAGGCTCTTGTACTTATACCACAGGTCACTCATCCAAGATGTGGTTGTGTTTGTAGATGCCAACACTGCTCTTTTCCTCGTCTCGTCTCGCAGGCCAAAAACCTTTATCCAATTTGCAGGTGATGAGTCACAATAACGTGGCTAAAGTATGTTGACCAGACCACACACTAGAAGGTGAAGGGACGACGACGTTTCGGTCCGTCCTGGACCATTCTCAAGTCGATTGTGAGAATGGTCCAGGACGGACCGAAACGTCGTCGTCCCTTCACCTTCTAGTGTGTGGTCTGGTCAACATAATTTATCCAATTTGTTAGTAGTATCCAAACAGTCTCAGATATTACCAGGAACCAGGTTGTCGTTCACCTTCAGTGGATCCCCGCTCATGTGCGTACCAGAAGGGATGACCTCAGGACGCAGCAGCAGCTAATGCACATTTAATTCTTTAAATTTCTTAACATCTCTAGCAACCCTCCCTCTAGAGTCTAGACCAACATGAAAACCTGCCACCTATCAAGAAAGCTTCTTTTGCTCTTGACAGTCCAAATTAAGCCCTTAACTTCAGATACAGTATTAAGGATGGCAAACTGATGCATCTCCCAACCCACGGCCCCGTCATAACACCCGGATACTCCATATTAGTCTTCCACGTGTACGTATAGGTCATATACATCTCCCTACCCGGTATGCCGAGTGGGTAGGGAGATGTGTATGCCCCCCCCTACCCGGACCGGGGAGCCGGTCGGCCGAGCGGACAACACGCTGGGCTTGTGATCCTGTGGTCCTGGGTTCGATCCCAGGCGCCGGCGAGAAACAATGAGCAGAGTTTCTTCCACCCTATGCCCCTGTTACCTAGCAGTAAAATAGGTACCTGGGTGTTAGTCAGCTGTCAAGGGCTGCTTCCTGGGGGTGGAGGCCTGGTCGAGGACCGGGCCGCAGGGACACTAAAGCCCCGAAATCATCTCAAGATAACCTCAAGATACCCATCATTTCTGTCTTCAGATGAATGATTCTCCTGCTTGCTGGCGGTGCCCAAAATAAGGGACCATAGAACACTTCTTATATTGCTCATGATTTTACTCCACTAGAACTCACCTTCGTAGTAGCCTGCTTAGCCTTAATATCCACACCTCGCACTTCCTCACCTCCTTGACTGAGCAGACCCTGATCAAGACATGTTTCCGTATCCCACAACACACATTTAGCTTCATAATCCTTACAAGACTACATCGCTGCATGTGAGCTGTGCCTAGGCCCCCTGCTGACTTTGACATTACAGTAGTAATTGCCATACTGTATATCCTTATCTATAATGAAAAGGGTATACAGTAGATTTATCTACAATGACTACAATGATGCTTATGAACTATGAGCCGTGACGTATCCTTTTGCTGACCACTATATTCTACCATCAAGGGAATATGAACTATGGCCCACCCCCCAAGCTGACCCGGCCCGGCCCGGCCCACACCCCAAGCTGACCCGGCCCGGCCCGGCCCACACCCCAAGCTGACCCGGCCCGGCCCGGCCCGGCCCACACCCCAAGCTGACCCGGCCCGGCCCGGCCCACACCCCAAGCTGACCCGGCCCGGCCCGGCCCACACCCCAAGCTGACCCGGCCCACACCCCAAGCTGACCCGGCCCACCACTGACATACACGGGTCTGAACGCAAGAGAACCATCACTGTAAACCCAAATAAACCAGTCAAAAGTGGACGTTTTACCCGTTTAGCCACGGGCTGCGGCCGTGGCTGCCGTGTACAGCCCGGCACTCACCGCCTCTCACCTGTAACGAAGCCAAAATTACGGAGAAAAACGCACCAGCTTCAACTTGTGACGTTTACAACCAGCCACGGCAAGACGTGAGGTTCGTTAAGTCGAGGTTTACCCGGGCAGGCCGACACGAGCATCAATATTGACCAATCGTAACCCGGGAACTCGAGGCTGGGACCAATCACGAGCCAGACCCACCAGTTCCCGGAGGTGCCTCCTCCCTCCGCTGGTGGCCGCTGATTGGCTGCTGATGTAAACATTGGCCTCCTTGGGGGTAGGGGGACGGGTCCCCCCGACTCCTGAAGAAGTCATTCACTCCGTATGAAAGTATATTCATAATATCAATAATAATAATAATAATAATAAATATTTATTTAGGAAAAGTACAAAATGAGATACAGGAAGAGTGTTGGGTGTCTAGGTACAGGACGTCTATACTAGGCCTAAGCCACTAATACTCACTCCGTTTCTTCATCATCTGGTAAAATAAAGTTAAAAACTAAGACTTAAAATTAATTGAGATCAAAAGCTAAAAATGAACTGAAGTAGAACAATATAAACAAAAATGGCAATAATTACATGGTGAATGTTACAATAGAAATGTTAATGGAACAGCAGCTGGTAATTTCCAATAAATTCACTTCTTCTTGACACACACAATATATTCATCCTGAGATGTATAGCCTTACTCCTCTAGTATATACACATATACACGTGTCTGTATATCACGAAAATAAACACGTGATTAAAAATGTGACAGTGTCAGACCACGGAGGAAAATTGAAACAAGAATTTCCTTAAGTACTTTCGTATATTAATACATCTTCAGAAGGAGTGGACTTCTGAAGATGTATTAATATACGAAAGTACTTAAGGAAAGTCTTGTTTCAATTTTCCTCCGTGGTCTGACACTGTCATACACGTGTGTATACTTAGTATACTTTAGCATTTAACCAACTTCAGGACTGGAGTATACTCCAGTTCTGAAGTGGGTTAAACTACAGTATGGAGTATTTTCTTCACATATATCTGTCCTTAAATCTAAATCAAAACATATCTCGATGTAAATTGGATATAATTGAGTTATTAAACATGTTAGTAAGCAGTGAAAGAGCCTTGTTAAGCTGTGTTGTAATTACCACAAACACTGAAGATAACTATAATGTGCCCAAAACGCTGTGTGTATTAAGTGACTTTAGGCATAACATATACAAACTATCTAAAAATCCAATCTTCTGTTTGTAACTCATCTTGTATATATGTACTTTGACCTGAATAAACAAATATTTATTGATTTCTTACTATTAGTATAATGCGCAGGTGAGTATGACTTGTGGTTGTAACCGCCGGCCGCGGCCCATGTTACAGGGCGGCCCGTGTTACAGTAACATCAGACTGTAACTGATGCTTGCAGCGGCCGGGGAGGATGGAGGCGGCGACGGAGGCACCGCAGGAGCCCAGCCACCAGGGGCTGGAGTACCAGTGGAGCGTGGTGAGGCCCACCAAGAAGAAGTACAAGTCGAGCCGGCCCTCCACCTCCCACATGGTCCACGACGCCATCAACAAGATCGGCTCGGAGGAGAAGGGCGCCTCCGTCCAGAAGATCAAGAAGTACATCTACGCCAACTACAAGGTGGACATCAAGAAGATCGACGTGTACATCAACCGCTACATCAAGAAGGCCATCAAGGACGGCGAGCTGATCAACAGCACCAGGCTCAGGAGCGGCGCCATTGGCTTCTTTAAAATTGCGGCCAAGCCCAAGCCGGCGGCGGCCGAGCACAGGAGGTCGGGCGGGGCCGAGCACAGGAAGGTCAGGACCCCGGCCGAGGAGGGGAGAGGCGCCCCCGGCAGGCTCGGTGCCCTCCAGGACCCCAAGCAGGAGAAGGGTCCCCCGCCCTGCTCCTCCGTCACCGCCGTCATGGACCTCATAGATGACGTCTCCCTCCAGCCCCTCACAACCTCTCAGTTCGTCACACCTTACAGGATGCTCTACAAGCAGGTTAGCCGCCCCTCACAGTGTGTCACACCTTACAGGATGCTCTACAAGCAGGTTAGCTGCCCCTCACAGTGTGTCACACCTTACAGGATGCACTACAAGCAGGTTAGCTGCCCCTCACAGTGTGTCACACCTTACAGGATGCACTACAAGCAGGTTAGCTGCCCCTCACAGTGTGTCACACCTTACAGGATGCTCTACAAGCAGGTTAGCGGCCCCTCACAGTGTGCCTCACCTTACAGGATGCTCTACAAGCAGGTTAGCCGCCCCTCACAGTGTGTCACACCTTACAGGATGCTCTACAAGCAGGTTAGCCGCCCCTCACAGTGTGCCTCACCTTACAGGATGCTCTACAAGCAGGTTAGCCGCCCCTCACAGTGTGTCACACCTTACAGGATGCTCTACAAGCAGGTTAGCAGCCCCTCACAGTGTGCCTCACCTTACAGGATGCTCTACAAGCAGGTTAGCTGCCCCTCACAGTGTGTCACACCTTACAGGATGCTCTACAAGCAGGTTAGCTGCCTCTCACAGTGTGTCTCACCTTACAGGATGCACTACAAGCAGGTTAGCTGCCCCTCACAGTGTGTCACACCTTACAGGATGCTCTACAAGCAGGTTAGCCGCCCCTCACAGTGTGTCACACCTTACAGGATGCTCTACAAGCAGGTTAGCAGCCCCTCACAGTGTGCCTCACCTTACAGGATGCTCTACAAGCAGGTTAGCCGCCCCTCACAGTGTGCCTCACCTTACAGGATGCTCTACAAGCAGGTTAGCTGCCCCTCACAGTGTGTCACACCTTACAGGATGCTCTACAAGCAGGTTAGCAGCCCCTCACAGTGTGCCTCACCTTACAGGATGCTCTACAAGCAGGTTAGCTGCCCCTCACAGTGTGTTACACCTTACAGGATGCTCTACAAGCAGGTTAGCCGCCCCTCACAGTGTGTCACACCTTACAGGATGCTCTACAAGCAGGTTAGCCGCCCCTCACAGTGTGCCTCACCTTACAGGATGCTCTACAAGCAGGTTAGCTGCCCCTCACAGTGTGCCTCACCTTACAGGATGCTCTACAAGCAGGTTAGCTGCCCCTCACAGTGTGTCACACCTTACAGGATGCTCTACAAGCAGGTTAGCTGCCCCTCACAGTGTGCCTCACCTTACAGGATGCTCTACAAGCAGGTTAGCTGCCCCTCACAGTGTGTCTCACCTTACAGGATGCACTACAAGCAGGTTAGCCGCCCCTCACAACCTCATTCCGTCGTCTCTGCACGGTGCAGCTGGTTGGCCACCATTCCTTCCCTCCGTCCGATCCTACATCAGTTTCATCATAATCCTTCCGAGTGATTTGTGGTCATAATGGCTTGGTACTTTCTCCTGATAATTACCTTAATTACCCCCTCATGTTCTCTACAGATTAGACATCTTGTTGAGGTTATCTTGATATGATTTTGGGGCTTAGCGTCCCCGCGGCCCGGTCCTCGACCAGGCCTTCTTTTTGTTACTGTTACGGCCCTAATGGGACACAACCGGGTTCTTCTCTGATGGTATTAGAGTTTGGGTATCCGGCCCCAAGTTAGTAGAGGCTTTGAAGGGGTGAGCTTCGTAATGCAAGAAAAATAAACACGGGAGGTACATTAAATACACAAGTTTATCACTTTCTATATATATATAATTCTTTTTCTCACCTCCATATATAAAATATAAGTCACAAACGGGAAATATTACTACACAATATATATCTTCGTCTCCCTCTGAAGATGCTGAACACTTGGCGACGTTCACTCCGAGCAGTCTTGCCGGGTTTCCTATTCCGTGGCACAACCCTCTGCAGGTACCAGGAAACCACGATGAATCTACCCTGGCCACAGGCCAGCCAAATCACAATTCCACTGGGTGCCCCGTCGTGAAGGCCCACAACCACAGTCCAGCCTGTAGCTGGCAGGTACCAATCAGCCTTGCTGTTAGGCCACCCCACGACGAATACTAGAGTTGTGAGGCCTAGGCAGGAGCCTTGTGTAACTCGCTGGTTACTCTCCTCAGTCGGCACCGCAGTTTGTTGTCTCTTCCACCAGCCAGCCCCCGGGTACGGCGAATCCCGTCACTGCCACTCCTCAGGCAGACAATTGAACACTCGGCAAAGCTCGTCCGGTGGCGACTCACTGCTTCTACAAAGGAGACTGGTGAAGAGACCTTGGCTGCCTTGGATAGACTGACTCATCGTACATCACAGCCGTCCTAGGTTGACTCTGAAAGCAGACACGTCATCAGTACTGGGACACTACATGGGACCACTAGGAAACATCACTTGCTGCCCTAGACACAAACGTCCACCTTTTCGCTCCATAGATGGCGTTCACTGTCTAAGAGCCACCTCACCAGAGGTCAGCAGCAGCTACTTCACGAGCCGACTAGGATAGGAATCCAGCGCCTATTGCCGGCATATCCCGTCATCACTAGATGGCGTTGTCCATGTTGTGCGGGGTTTTGGGAGCAGACTCACAGATGGCGTCGTCACTGCTCCATGCTCTCACGATGAACTTGGGTTCGTAACAGTTACACACCCCCAGGAAGCAGCCCGTAGCAGCTGTCTAACTCCCAGGTACCTATTTACTGCTAGGTGAATGGGTGCATCAGGGCAAAAGAAACTGCCCATTTGTTTGCGCCTCCGCCGAGGGATCGAACCCGGAGCCTCAGGACTATGAATCCCAAGTGCTGTCCACTCAGCTGTCAGGCCCTTGTACGTCGGTACAGATCTTTCACCACTTACAGAAGTGGAAGGATCGACTTCTTGCAACACCACCACAGCCATACACCAGGCCTTGGTACCCTGGAATGGGGCTTAAGTGGAGCTCCTAATTCCCTCACCACTCACACTTGATACAGTTTCTGTACCAACTGATTAACTACTTTACATGTTACGTATATTTTACAAATAAAATTGTTATCATTATTATCATTAGGAATTAGAGCACAGGAATGGGTTAATGTACAGCAATATATTAACCTGCTCCACCACATCTAATTTTCCATTGTTCCAGCTTGTAAAGCATGAACCAAAAATAAGCAAATGGGAACTGGGCATACAATATTGATTAAATTGTCATAAACGCATGATGTGTACCTTAATATATATAATTTAAGTTAGGAAGCTTTACCAGTACAGTAATCTGTGGTACAATATTGTATTATTATTACCAAACTTGTTATTTTAGAGGGGCAACTGACTCCATTTAGGACTACTGCCTAAACAAAGGCATAATTATCAAGATAATGCAAATTAGCAAGTTTTATTTAAATTTAATGGATCTACTTTGTTCCATAATTCTTTATTATGGCTTTTGAGGCAGTTTGGTGTTTGTCTTTGTAATCCTCACTACTGTATAATGTGTGTCGGGCGTCATGATCTAATACCCGACCACTTGGGGTCGACCGTAGACTGACGGTCTCGCTTCATGCAGGTCCACGTTCAATCCCCGACCGTCCGAGTGGTTGGGGGCACCATTCCTTCCCCCCGTCCCATCCCAAATCCTAATCCTGACCCCTTCCCAGTGCTATATAGTCGTAATGGCTTGGCGCTCTACCCTGATGGTTCCCTTCTTTTCATGATTTAATACAGTAATGCACTTTATTGTTTTTATTTTACTATTGTATTACTGTTGTAATGTATAAATAACTTATCTTTCAGCACATTGGAATGGAATGTGCACATTGGTATTCACTCCTCCGGTAAAGGTCCGAGAGGTTTCACTTTCAAATATTACTAACATAATCCTTTCGTCCACATGAACTGAACAGTACTGGACAAGTCCAGTTCTGTGCTGTCTTAATCTGTCTATAGTTAATTTACTATGAATTAAAAATTCATAATCCTGTTTACTCTTTAATCCTTTCAATCATTATAAAAAGGAAAGCGTTTACTGTACGTAGTTGGGTAAATAAAGTTCACTATTAATTGAACTACTGCTTGAACACTAGTAGTGTTCATTGTGCTTAATGCTTCATTTCCACTTGGATGTGTTCACTGGCACCACACATCCTTATCATACTTTTGAACTATACTTGAAGACTTGTTTACATTTTCACAGGATTTATTGCCGTTATATAAAGCAAGCTTAGCACAGCAGCTTCCCAAATACAGTACAGTAATTGAGTACAGAGGAGGCCTAGTCGAGGACCGGGCCGCAGGGATGCTAAGCCCTGAAACCATCTCGAAGTAACCTCAAGGTAACAGTACCTGTATGCAGACGAGGAGTCACTATAACGTGGCTGAAATATGTTGACCAGACCACACACTAGAAAGTGAAGGGACGACAACGTTTCGGTCCGTCCTGGACCATTCTCACGTCGATTGTGTACATCAACTGTACATTATAATTTTTTTTTCAAATTGCTGATAATTTTTTCTTTTCTTTCAGAATGATGTGGAGAAGATATGGGACCTAGTTAGCTTACATGAAAGTGTGTCCATCATTATATTCAATTCAGACAGGAAGAAAATAGTCCTTGTGCGACAGTTCAGACCAGGTAAAGCATTAACTATCACTGTCACTACTGAATGTGCTTGTAACAACTCTTAACATATATTTACAGTATTTAAAATAAAGTACAGTATAGTACTTTGACTAATATTCAAATGATCAACCAAAATATATGCTCACTTATATTTAACATTATTCAAATGATCAACCAAAATCTATGCTCACTTATATGTAACATTACTCAAATGATCAACCAAAATCTATGCTCACTTATATTTAACATTACTCAAATGATCAACCAAAATCTATGCTCACTTATATTTAACATTACTCAAATGATCAACCAAAATCTATGCTCACTTATATTTAACATTATTCAAATGATCGATCAAAATCTATGCTCACTTATATTTAACATTATTCAAATGATCGATCAAAATCTATGCTCACTTATATTTAACATTATTCAAATGATCGATCAAAATCTATGCTCACTTATATTTAACATTATTCAAATGATCGATCAAAATCTATGCTCACTTATATTTAACATTACTGTATTCAAATGATCGACCAAAATCTATGCTCTCTGATATTTAATATAATATCAAAAGTTTAGTCTCCCTGGCATCAGTGCTCCACACCCACATTTAATGTGTTACCTGCGCACTATTTACAATGGTAGGAGATTGGTTGTTACTGTGAGCTAGCATCCTAGTGCATACTACTTACCTCAACATTCCCTGAACGTGGTCTAGGGCCTATATTATAGCAACACACTGGTGGTTCTTGATTTCAATTTTCACTGAAGTAGCCATATTTAAGAACATAAGAATAAAGGTAACTGCAGAAGGCCTATTGGACCCTATGAGGCAGCTCCTATCTATAACCAGCCAATCCCACTCATATACATGTCCAACCTGCGCTTGAAACAATCGAGGGACCCCACCTCCACCACATTACTCGGTAATTGGTTCCATGTAATTACCCAAGTGTAATTACCCAAGTGATGGAACATTGATATAATGTGATGGCCATGTAAAATTAAAGGTACCCATATTAACCCTTGTATGGTGCCTGGCTATTTAGCATGTGTCACTCACAGGCGCATACCAAAAAAAATAAAAAATTCTATTAAACCTGTTAATTTGTGTTCACTGATCATGGGAAAAATAATACAAAAATCGTAAGTGGCATATATTGCCCGCTATAGGGTGGGGAAGTCTGGCAAAAAACAGGCGCTGACTCAGCGTGCGTCCCAGGCGGTCTGTTGCTCGCCAGCTGTCAGGCCAGAGTTGCCACAAAGAGATAATTACCTAATTCTTTCAGTGTTTCTGATTTTTGTAGTTTTTTGCTGTAATATTATTCAATAGTGTGTAGTGTGATATATTTATATAATAAAATGAGTGAATCATTGCTGTACTCAAAAATATGGTGTGCATATTGTTGATTCAATTATGTTCATCAAACAGTGAACAAATACTTTGTCGGTTATTACACTACATACACAGGTTATATATAAGTATCTGCATGTTTTGTTCACCATAACGAACCACTAAGTTACTATTACGAGTCAAAAAGTAACGAGGAGTGACTGCCGTGTACCAGCCAGCCACTCACTCCCTCAACACCTCACTCGCCCACATTCTCCTCCCACCATACTGTTTTTGCTTTTATTCACTATATACAGACATTATATATAAGTATCTACATTCGTGTTCACCATAACGAATCACTAAGTTGGCATGCTGAGTGGCAGTGCCAGTGGCAGCCCGCCACTGGCTGCCACTTCCTCCTCCCTCCCTCACCTCACCTGACTTGCCACCATTCTCTTCCCACCATACTGTTTTTGCTTTTATATACAGATGTTATATATAAGTATTTATATGTTTTGTTCTCCATAACTGTACATCTAAGCTTGTATGGTGAGTAAAGGCATAAAGACGTAGCTACTCACACAGTCAGCTGGTGGCGGCCGCCCTCAAGGCCAGACGCACTAATATTTCTCCTCCAACAATACTGTTTGTGGTATTATTATGCTATATACACACATTATATATAAGTATCTACCTGTTTTTTCACCATACTTGTAAAAGTAAACTGGTATGGTGCCCAAAGATCATAGTAGTCACCAGTAAACAACATGATAAGTCGTGCAGACGACGCCACCTCCCTCACAAAATGGCGGCTCCCAACTTCTCCTATTGCTGTTTATACCCGCTATACACACGTTATATATAAGTATCTACATTTGTGTTCACCATAGCGAACAAACACTAGTGGTATGGTGAGTGCAGTCAATAANTAACACGGCTGAAAAATGTTGACCAAACCACACACTAGAAATCGACGAGATGCCGACGTTGTCTGTCCTGGATCATTATCAATCTGCTTGATGATGGTCCAGGACGGATCAAAACGTCGTCGTCTCTTCAATGTTATATATACTGAATTGTATACAAATGCATTCCACTGTTAGTTGCCATCATTATCACACATTTTCATGACAACTTTGTTACATTTGGTGTAGCAAAATGTGCAACTTGAAGCTCATTGGCTCTAGCCCACGTGCACTCACTCTCTCTGCTGTTGCAACATGCAACTCATCAGTATTCATCCACGTCCAGTGCATATCTCTGCTGTCGTAACGTGCAGCTGTGGGTGGCTGTCATCCACCCACTGCACATCTCTCGGTTGTATTGTCGAGATCTGTATCCCGAATAACGTTAAAAGTATTTTGTTGCTCGCACACCAAGGCAACACCAGTGCTCACTCAGGCAGTGTCAACAGGAACAGTTTAGAAATCATTCATGACGATATGATCCATCTTCTGAACAGGAGGTAATAAAAGTTCTCTGGGAATGTGTAGGCTTTATTTCATAATTTTTATACCATGGTGGAACTAATGTGGCCATCAATATTTCTTTATAAACAACCATTGTGAATCCATGTATGAGAAAAAAATCTCTCGCTAAATTATTTAGTTCTTTTTATACCATATCAAAAATATTTCTTCCAAGTCAAACATGTAAGCTATGCACAATGGCAAGAATTAACCAATAAAATTAATGGTCACTAGGTGCAGAATGATGTGGGCAAAGATAAAATCAGCAAACCCCCGTTCAGCGGAGATTCCACGGAACGCATTTTGTTTTGGGGATTTGCTTGTAATCTCAAACTCACTGTGGGAGGGAAAAGCAAATATTAGCATAGTGTAAACTTTGCAATAATAAATGAAACAAGCATTTATCAAAAGAAAGCACTAAGCCAGCAAGACTGTATAGCGCTGTGAGTTATCAAATATTCAAGACGACCCAACCCACACACATGAAAAAATAAGTGATGAAGTTTTTGTCCATTCTGCACCAATATGAAGTCCCTCTCCGATTCTTTGATTTATCACAATTTGATGCGGGTTGAGGATGGACTAAAACCATCACCTTCATTTTTTTCTCTCTCTCTCTTGTGCACGTGCATGTGTGTGAGCGCACATCCCATCATGAGAGGCGGGACTAAAGAGCCAGAGCTCAACCCCCGCAAACACAACTAGGCGAGTACATGGGGGTTATTTGTTTCACCCCAGTATTGTGACTTATTCTCTGATTATTTAAGAGGTGTTATACATCTTGCAGAATACCAGTATGAAAGCACACAGCCAAATTATGTCACACGAGTCAGTGTGCGTGCTACCAAGGAACACACGTACATGTAAAGAACTATGAGAAAGCTAAATTTCTCTTTAACCACAAAACCACAACGTTCTATGAGGATACTAACAGTGTAATAATAGAGCTCTAACTTTAACCTTGCCAAACATTTTCCACTTCCTATTCCAGTGACAAGAGGAAGGGCATGGGAATAGGTCACATTTGATTGAATGCAGTTTGTTATTCATAGCAGTCAATTGACTCTCTCTCCAACAGATGCAAATTGCATTATGAATGACAGGGCAAAATCCCATCTCTTCTGCAATAATGGGACAGGCACGAATGGCTTCTTCATCAGTGGAATTCGCTATGCTACTGCAGGCAGTGCCAATATGACTGGGAACCAGCAAAACTACACTGTATACCAGGCAAATGTGAGATACAATCAGCGTTGAATACCCACCACCAAAGAATGAGAAGGGATCACACAAAGAGCTGCAGTCAACATATGATGAGGATTCAATGAAATGTAGCAATCATATGATTCTTTATGTTTTGTGTCAATGTTTCAATACCAATAAATTGTCATCCACACTTCCGTGGAAATAAACATTTCTGTCACCTAGGCTGTAGGAGTCTCCTACTAATAATTTTTCTTATCAAGACTACTCATAGTCCAATCGATAGAGCTTTGATCTCAGACGCGTGTGGGGTCCACGTTTCAAGACTCCTACAGCCCAGGCGAATGGAATTTCAATACAGTACAATGTTTCCCATATTGTTCCAATAGCTCAATGGTGCACATCTCCTGTGGCAAATAAGTACGATGAGCTCACCATAGCCCATGCTGCTTGGAACTTTCTGTTCCAAGTAGCTGAATCTATAACAACAGCAGCAGCTCAATGGTGGCTCCCAACAGCAACACTGTTGTGTAGTGCCAATGCCCTTGGCACTGGAAACCAACAAAACCAAGTCATCTACAAAAATATTTTATTTAATTTTTCAAGACAGAAAACCTTTACCTTTGCGCAAAACTATTTATGGGTTGTAAGAATAGTGCAGTTCTAGAAATTAGCTCCAGTTCCTCTCCAACCAGCCTGTTCTCTCAACATGCTACTCCATCCAATTTAACCTATCAAGTCCTGGTTGATACCTGGTTGATGGGGTTCTGGGGGTTGTTCTACTCCCCAAGCCCGGCCCGAGGCCATGCTTGACTTGTGAGAGTTTGGTCCACCAGGCTGTTGCTTGGAGCGGCCCGCATGCCCACATATACCTGGTTGATGGGGTTCTGGGAGTTGTTCTACTCAACAAGCCTGGCCCGAGGCCAGGCTTGACTTGTGAGAGTTTGGTCCACCAGGCTGTTGCTTGGAGCGGCCCACAGGCCCACATATACCTGGTTGATGGGGTTCTGGGAGTTCTTCTACTCCCCAAGCCCGGCCCGAGGCCAGGCTTGCCTTGTGAGAGTTTGGTCCACCAGGCTGTTGCTTGGAGCGGCCCGCAGGCCCACATACCCACCACAGCCCGGTTGGTCCGGCACTCCTTGGAGGAATAAATCTAGTTTCCTCTTGAAGATGTCTACGGTTGTTCCGGCAATATTTCTTATGCTTGCTGGGAGGGTGTTGAACAACCGTGGACCTCTGATGTTTATACAGTGTTCTCTGATTGTGCCTATGGCACCCCTGCTCTTCACTGGTTCTAGTCTGAGGCATAATAGATGCTAATATTTTTTTCTAATACAATACTGTGTCACATTTCTTACTAACTGGTCAATTTGGTAAAGAAAAAAAAAAAGAGGCATCAAGTAAGAGAACAGGTTGCTCCAAACACATTTAATAATCATGGTACAGTATTGCAGGGTATCAACTACCCCCGTATTCTTTCTTTCCTTAATGCCTGCATTATTTCCAATACAGTACTATTTTTGTGCTCTCCTGTTTACTCATTGTCTCTATCTACTTTAGAATGTTTATGGAGGCAAATTCATCCCTTCTACAACTGTGGCAGCCACACAAGTACACTGGAATCTTGCTAGCTTTACCACAAACATTGTGGAGACAGTTACTGGTTCTTATACCTAACTATATTTCATTAATTAATTCATTTTGTCAGGGACATGCAACCTGTGTATGTATGTATATACATGCATGCTCACACACCCACATGGGTGCTAGGATAGAACTTTAGACGCTCAGGAATCTGTACACCAGTGGATTGATGTTTAAGAAACGGGACCAAGAGCCAAATCTTAACCCCCGCAAGCACAACTAGGCAAGCGCAACTAGGCGAGTAGGAGCCTAGTTCAACCCGACAACCATGTCCCGGTACATACACGCATACATTCTTCCTATCCCCCTATAAAACAAATTATACTCTATATGCATCATTTACAAATAGGCAAGAAACACTTATAGTACACAATTACTGTACAATAATTGTTAATGTCATAAAATGAACTTTTAAGCAATTAATTTAATTATAAACAATCAACTGTAGTACCTCGTGAAAGGTTAATTACTGTAATTGACAATAAAAGGAGAGGCAGGAAGTTAAGTAAATTATCAGGAAGCACAAAGCCAGTATGAGTAGACTGCTATGGTACTTGGAAGGGATACGAGGATGGAGTAAAGGAACGGTACATAACCACTTTAGTCACCGGAGATCAAACGTCAACCCACCAAGAAGTGAGGATGGTGCTCTACCAGTCCAAGTAAATTGTAACTTTAATCAATACCACATTTCATTTCCCATCCTCATTACAGTAACTGCAGCTAAAACAAACATTTACCCATTATGAATTTTGCTGAAGGCTATTAAAAAGGGTTAACATACTGGGTAAAGAAACAACTTCCTAAAGAATGACTTACCACCAAGCACGAAGCATCCAATAGTACATATGAATCCCGAGAGAAAGGAGTTGAAGGGAAAAGTACCGACGAGGCAGCAGTATACAAACTGCAGAACACCGGTCATCAGCACGTACACCAAGTACGCATCAACTATCTTCAGCTTCTTGGGGGTGTTCTTCATGTATTCATCATAAAAGTTCTTGATTACCACACTCAGTGTAGTGGAAGACATGGCTCACAGCTGTAAACACAGAGTTGATTAAGAAATACACAAAATTTGGATTCCATATACATATTAATGCTTCACACTAACACTTGTTAAAACCTTGCACTTCACCGAATCCAACACATTACAGTATATCATTTGCGAAGCTGCTATTGTCGTCATCAACATTATAACAACCTTCCATCATTTGTTCAAGAAGTGTAATCACCAATACTGTGTTCTAACAAACATTACCGCTATCTTTCCTCTAATAAGACCACCAAGTTATCAACAGCATCAATTGACCACATTTCAATTGAACACAAGGGGCACATGCACTAGGGGACACTGGTGGAAACTGAGTGCCCAAATGAGCCACAGAGATATTAGAAAGAACTTTTTTAGTGTCAGAGTGGTTGACAAATGGAATGCATTAGGAAGTGATGTGGTGGAGGCTGACTCCATACACAGTTTCAAGTGTAGATATGATAGAGCCCAATAGGCTCAGGAAACTGTACACCTGTTGATTGACGGTTGAGAGGCGGGACCAAAGAGCCAGAGCTCAACTCCCGCAAGCACAACTTGATTATGGCAGACACAGATTATGAGATACACAGACAGCTTCTAAATTCAGCCACCCAGGAAACTGGATTAGCCAAAAGAAACTACATAAGCTTGCTCGAAACAAGGAATAATCCAAAGTGTTTCTATGCCTATGTAAAAAGTAAAATCAAAACAAAAAGACATTAGGATCCTTAAAAGACGAGACCAACCAAGTTATTACAGTAGAGAAACAGGCAACAAACACGCTGAATACTTATCATCAGTCTTCCCACTAGAGATATTGGACAACTTCCCAGTACCCTCACACAAATGTTGGAAGCAGGGGGAAGAGAATGATGTGGGGATATTCACATGTGTGATATAATCCGGAAGAGCTTTGACGAGCTAAACGATTCAAGTGCACCAGCCGAGGACTTATAATTTGATCCAGAGTCAAAAAGGAACTGGCAGATGAACTATGTCTACCACTGAAATTCCATTTTGCAAAATCTCTGGATCAAAGGATAGTTCCCCCTAGATTGGAAACGTGCAAATATGACCCCCCTATTTATAAAAAATACAAAAAAATAGGGAGAGTTTCCTGCAGAAAACTACCATCCGATCGGCTTGACCGCGCATATCTGCAAGCTCATGGAGAGAATCCTAAGGGAATCATTCACCATCTTATTAACTGGATCCTTGGTTAGTTCAGGTAGAGGCAATTTAGTACTATACATCAGTTTAGTTGTGAGGGAATGAAAATCCCCTCGGCTAGTTTTTCTAGTTTTCTAGATTAGGCTAGAGTCGCTCTAGGGACTCTAGACAAGAAGTTTTCAAACTACATGCACTTGTGTGGTGTTGGATGAAAGCTTATGCTAAGGACCATCGTTTAAGACTAGCTAGAGGTCTGTGATTGCTCTGTAGTGAGAGTTACAGAATTTTTCCTGTTTCTGTGAAATGGGATTGGAGAGAGAGTGAGTGTGGTATAAGAGGGTACTTGATGACTCGCTAACGGTTTTCAAGGTGGGGGGACAGGGGTGAACGTCGCCTCCCCCCACCATGTGAGACATTGCACCACTGTCCTAGGCCTCCCCCTCCTTGTGACGTCACGGGACGCCTCATGGTGAGGGCGTCTGTGATTGGTCTAGGCACCTCAGCCTCGAGGTGAGTTTTAGGCGCGAACGGCTGTGATTGGGAGCAGCACCATAGGGCTGTGCCGGCTTTGTACTGATTGGTCAAGACAAGGTAAGGGGGAGATGGGCATTCGAGTTCCTCTATGCCCGCCAAAATCTTCAGTCTGAGCTGGGCGGCAAGCTGAGGAGGTGGTGACTCTGGGTGGGGGTGGCGGCTGCCACCTCCACCACCGTTAATCGCTGTGTCATCTTTATTACTCATTGTGCATGGCACTCCTGCTATCATGGGTTGTGTCAAGGCCCAATTTGCGTGAAATGGGGCCAAGGAGTACGGGAGGAACAAGTGAAAATCTAAGAGACAGTGTTCATCCATGAGGCAGCGGGCAGGCCTCATGGTGTATCAGATGGTCAAAGTATCCTGTCTATGTTAACGGACAATTGGTGGAATATGGGCAGGGCCTCCTAGTGTAATTGTGGTGCTATTACAGGCTCCTGTTGGACTTTGAATTCCACCTTGCTGGGTCTGCCATGTGGTGACGCCGGCCATTATCACCCGGAGTATGAGCGAGGCATGCTCTAGTATGATGGGGGGTGTAGGTGATCTCCCATCAACGTTGTGTAGGTTAGGAAAGGTGAGTGTCGATTTGGATCAATATGTAGGTTTTTCCATCCTGACTTGTGCCAAACCTCACTGGAGGACAGAAAATGCTATGACCTCAGCTGCCCACACTTTCACGAGAAAGGCACGGAACACTACATAAAGAGTGGCAAGCAGGATAATGAATTTGGAGGAAACTCGATAATTTTTTTTATACCAAACCGAAAGAGAATTCAAAAGGAGGAGCATGGAGAATGTATGGAACTGGATGCCAGATCCACTTGCATTCCAGAATTAGATACAATTACACACCGAATGGGAACTACAACTACGACAGGCAACTGCCCTACAACAATCAGCACTGGTCAGAACAAACTCAATTGTCCACGCATAATGGGCTTGCCGAAAAAGTCTCCCAGTCAAACTATCACTAATAGAGTAACCTCATTCATCTTTGCCAACATACAAGGACTGAAAACAAGAACAAACAACAAAGTACAGTTCATAAATGGCCTCCTCACGGAGTCAAATGCAGTAATTGGAGCTTTCACAGAAACCCATGCAGGGGAATTCTTAGACAATGAGATCTGGATTCCAGGATATAACCTATACAGGTGTGATAGGAAAATTAGGTCACATGGAGGAGTGGGTCTGTATATTAGGGAAGATCTTGTATGCTCGGAGCTCCTTAATGTTACAAATGAGGTGGTAGAGGTACTGGGATTAAAAATAGAGAAAATAAATTAGTGATTATTCTAATATACAAACTGCCAGATGCAACGGCTGAGGAATTCACAGAATAGATAAACAAAATAGAGAATAGCCTTGATAATTTGGAGAACCCGATACCTGATAATATCTTCCTAGGTGACTTCAACTTGCCTGGTCTCAGGTGGAGAATAGCAAACAATAATATTATACCAGGAAATCTATCGGGACCTAACCAACCACAGATTAGAGAACTACTTAGATTCTGTGACAAATTTTCATTCAATCAGCAGATATCGGAGTCAACGAGAAATGAAAATATTCTAGATCTGGTCTTTACGAACAATGAAGACATTATCAGACACATTACGATATCAGATACCACATATTCAGATCACAAGCTCATTGAAGTGCAAACGACCATCAATACTCAGAATAGACCTAAACGTTGATAAAGCGAGAGGGGCTATTCAGTAAATTAATTTTAATAATAAAAGAATAGACTGGGAGATAACAAACAGGGAACTTACAAACATTCCATGGGAAACTGTTTTAAGTAATATAAGTCCTACAGAAGGAATACAAAAACTGACTTCGGAAGCGTATCAAGTCTGTCTGAAACATGTTCCTTTGAGGAAAGCCAGAAAGAGGTCCAACGTAGAAAGAGAACGCAGACGACACTATAAACGCAGGAAAAAAATAACAGAAATGCTTATGCAGACACGAATTTCCCGTCAAAGAAGGAATAATTAAATAGGGAGATTGAAGAAATCGAGCGGAAATTGAAACACTCATATGAAACTGAAGAAAGGCAGTTAGAACAGAAAGCAATTCAGGAAATAAAGAAAAATCCAAAATACTTCTTCACATATGCGAAATCAAAAGCAAAAAAACCACTGCCAGTATTGGACCTATTCGTACAAGTGAAGGTTCATACACGGAGGATGACAAAGAAATTAGTGAAATCCTAAAAAAGCAGTATGAGGACATGTTAGCACTCCAATAAACAACATGAAAGTGGAAGATCCAGACAATTTCTTTATGCGGGATATCAAACCCCTGTAAATATAACTGATATCAACACGAGCGCACTAACTTTGAAAGAGAAATTGAAAACATGCCCATGCACTCGGCCCCAGGTCCAGACTCATGGAATTCAATATTTATAAAGAAATGCAAAGTGCCGGTAGCACAGGCACTCAGTATAGTGTGAGGAAGAGCTTGGACAAGGGGGAGATACCAGATGCACTTAAAGTAGCAGACATAGCCCTCTACACAAGGGAGGGAGCAAAGCATTGGCAAAGAATTATAGACCAGTTGCACTAACATCGCACATAATAAAAGTATTTGAGAGAGTGATTAGGAGTCAGGTCACCAATTTCATGGAGACCAATGACCTTCACAACCCAGGCCAACATGGATTTCGAGCGGGAAGATCGTGCCTCTCACAGCTACTTGAGCACTACGAATAAAGTCACTGAGGCATAGAAGAAAAACAGAATGCTGATGTGATATCACGGACTTCGCAAAGGCTTTCGATAAATGTGACCATGGCGTGATAGCACACAAATGAAGTCAATGGGATAACCGGTAAAGTAGGACGCTGGATACTCAGTTTTCTGTCAAACAGGACTCAGCGAGTAACGGTCAACCATATAAAATCTAGTCCAAGTGCAGTTAAAAGCTCTGTACCTCAGGGTACAGTCCTTGCACCGCTGCTTTTCCTTATTCTCATATCAGATATAGACAAAAATACAAGTCACAGCTTCGTATCATCCTTTGCAGACGACACAAAAATCAGTATGAAAAATACCTCGGCTGAAGACATTGAAAAACTTCAAGCTGATATTAATAAAGTTTTCGACTGGGCATCAGAAAATAACATGATGTTACAGTGATGAAATTCCAGGTACTCAGGTACGGTAAAAATGAGGACCTTAAACATAATACAGGGTACAAAACACAATCAAATGTGCCCATAGTAGGAAAACAGCATGTAAAGGATTTGGGGAATAATGATGTCTGACGACCTAACGTTTAGGGAGCATAACCAAGCAAATATTGCGACAGCCAGAAAAATGATAGGATGGATTACGAGAACTTTCAAATCCAGGGATCCATCACAATGCTTGTACTCTTCAAAGTCACTTGTGCTGTCCCGTCTTGAGTACTGTTCAGTACTCATTCCCCCTTCAGAGCAGGAGAGATTGCTGAAATAGAGAGGGAATACAGAGAACATATACGGCACGCATAGACGCGATATAAACACCTAATTATTGGGATCGTCTCAAAGCTCTCCAAATGTACTCACTAGAAAGAAGACGAGAGAGATATCAAATAATATACACTGGAAGATACTGGAGGGCCAGGTCCCAAATCTACACAGTAAAATAACGTACTGGAGTGAACGATATGGAAGAAAATGCAGAATAGAACCAGTGAAGAGCAGGGGTGCCATAGGCACAATCAGAGAACACTGTATAAACATCAGAGGTCCCGGTTGTTCAACACCCTCCAGCAAGCATAAGAAATATTGGGAACAAACGTGGACATCTTCAAGAGGAAACTAGATTTATTCTCCAAGGAGTCCGGACCAGCCGGGCTGTGGTGGGTATGTGGGCTGCGGGCCGCTCCAAGCAACAGCCTAGTGGACCAAACTCTCACAAGTCAAGCCTGGCCTCGGGCCGGGCTTGGGGAGTAGAGAACTCCCAGAACCCATCAACCAGGAT
>WNGS01162647.1:3401737-3415953 GCA_020271785.1 Procambarus virginalis | reverse complement strand
TGAAAGCTTCTTGCTTTTTGGTGGTGTTATGTCCATGTTCGCTATGAGAAAGGTAGGATAGTGGTCAGTGTTCTGTCGTAGATTATACCAGATACAAGGGGAGCTGTTATGTTTGTCCATATGTGGTCCAAGGTAGTGGCTGATGTTTGAGTGACTCGGGTAGTTTGGTGATTGTGGGGATTAGCATACAGGAGTTCATGCTGTTAAGGAAATAGTCACTTGAGAGCAATTTTGTTGTCCTAGGTCAATATTAAAGTCTCTCCCAGAATGATGTGGTTTTTGTTGAGATTGTGTTTATAATAAGATTACTTAGGTTGTCTGAGAAAGAAGCTATGTTAGTATTGGGAAATCTATAGATGGCTCCAATAGTCAATGAGGATTTAAGGGATTTAATTGTAAACTGAGCAAAAGTATATCACAGTAGTCATCTCTGTCACTAATAATACTGTTACAGATAAATGTATCTCGGTAATATATAGCTGTGCCACCACCTTTTTTATTTGGCCTACAGTTATGAATGGCTTTATAACCAGCTAAGTTGTAGAGTTGGGTATAGTTTTTATTTAGCCAAGTTTCTGTTAAAATAATGAACGATAAGTTAGTACTTAGTACTGTGAGTAATGCATTTAAATCGTCAAAATGTTTACCAAGTGATCTAACATTTTGGTTGTAAATGATAAACTGGTGTTATTTTGGAGTTTGTTTTTAGCCTGGTGTGCTGTGAAATACTTGCAATAATGATGATCAATGTGCTGGTTGGTGTAGATATGAGACAGAAGATTTTGATCAGGATCAATATCAGTGTGCATAGAGATGCAGAGGGATCACGATACAAGATACATGATAGGAAAGCACAGGAATAAAGCAAATACAATAAATAGTAACAATTTAGAAGTAAAATTGAGATCCAATAGATAGCCAGGAAGGACACAGAAGTAGGTAAAATAAAAAACAAAAATCAGTAGAGACTGACAATATAAATATAAAATAAAAAATAATGAGAAAATAATAATCATAAAGTAAAATGAACTTGAGGATAATTAGCTTAGTAATGGTTAATTAAAATCCTATAGTTGGTATGAACCTAAGAAAACAAAGTGAGCTCAAATAGATAATTCCGAAAAGAAAGAAAACAAAAGATGACATGTATATCTGAGTAGTTTAGTTAGTTTTAGTTCATTTATTATGCACCCCATACCCATCTTGTGGGCGGTAGTGGAAAGGGTTACAGAGGCACATAATGGGCTCAGGGAGTGAACCCCACAATTCATTTAGCTAAGCAAGTTACAATCTTGATGAGCTAGTTACAAAATTCAATATAAGTCGTCACATCACAATGGGTTCGAGATCGACCTCAAATACAGGTTCTAAATTAAGCAACTGACATATGTGGAGAGCTAGTGTCACAATTTATATGTTTGTCCTGCACACCGCCCCCCATCCAGTGGGCAGCGGTGGATAGGTTACAATCACTTAGTTACTACCTACAGTTAGCAAGCTGGGGATATTTGGCTAAAATTTCTGGTAGCAGATCATTTTGAGTAAATCTTGAATTTTACTCTAATATAAATCTAAGTGTAAAAATAAACCGGTTGAGAGTATTATAATGTGGAAGATCAGAAGTAAAAGTTTGTTTACATCTACTACATGAAGATCAGAAGTAAAAGTTTGTTTGCATTCTCTTCTGTTAAGTTCAGAAGTAAATAAACTTCACTTGTCTGTCTTTTTGTATCTTGTTTCATATCCATCTCTATGTCTCTTGTAATTGATGAAAGAATCAACGCTATGCGTACTAGTGGCTTTAGGTATTGTATGTACTACCTCTATCTTTAAATCTACCAGAATGTTTATACTGTAACTCTGCAACTATGTATATGCCTAAATAAATTATTATTATTTAAGGAATAAAATAGTCCCCGTTGGTGGGTGGCGGGAGCCAGGCGGTGTCCCATTGGCTTTGAGAAAGGGGGCGGGGCTTCTTAGAGGATAACGGCTGGGTTTGAATTTATGTTGTCGCTCTTTATTGCCAGAGTACGATGAGTAAAATATTTTTATTACTTTTTTGTCAAAGTATTAAAGGAAATGAGCAGTGGTGCCACTAGTTGTATTCACCTAGTTGTGTTTACGGGGGTTGAGCTCTGGCTCTTTCGGCCCCGCCTCTCAACTGTCAATCAATCAACTGATTTGTTCACACACACACACACACACACACAGAGGAAGCAGCCCGTAACAGCTGGCTAACTCCCAGGTACTTATTTACTGCTAGGTGAACAGTGGCGTTAGGGTGAAAGAAACTCTGCCTCTCTCTTTTCGCCATCGCCAGGATCGATCCCGAACCCTTGGATTACGAATCCAGAGTGCTGTCCATTCAGCCACCAGGCCCCTGACTGTGACGCTCTGTTCCTTCTTGAATTCTGGCGACCCTGTTGGGCATGTTCCCAACAGGAATCAGAGTGCAAAGTTAGGTGAGGCTGCTCAAGCACCTGCCCTTAGCATCTCCAACCTTATACAGACAGACATTCCAAGTTATAGATAAAGATTGTTAATTGTAATAAATATTAAATTAATAATTATCATGAAGTAATATGACCCTGAAATTGTTTTCCATTTATTTCCAGAAAATGTCAATAATCCGATGGACTTTCTTAAGGCAGATGTAGATTGTGTTCAACACACGTTTGGAGGAGAAGAGGCAAGTGACCAACCCAGAAATATTATCTTATTAAGTAACTTGTTTTGAAACAAGAGGAAGTGTAAGTTATGGAACATAATAATACATCCATCTGCATAAATACAATAATAAAATAAGATCTTATAGAAAGGAAATAAGATCTTATAGAAAGGAATAAGATCTTATGGAAAGGAAATAAGATCTTATGGAAAGGAAATAAGATCTTATAGAAAGGAAACAAGATCTTATAGAATAGAAAGACAACATGTAAGTGCTCGTACGACACAAAGTTCTCTCTCGTTATATGTAAATTTTCCTTCATGCTCTGGAGGGTTCTGTTATGACACTGGACCATATTTACAGTGAACAGCTAAATATGTTTTAAGTATCAAGGTGAAGAGATAAGTCTACTTATCAGAAAGCCCAGCAACAGAAGCCGCCGGGGTCTTCACACACCTTATGAAATGTCTTTCCTTAAGTATGGTATACACGGCACATGAGGAAATCATTGATATATATATTTATTGGATAAAGTTTTGAGATTTGTGATTTTTTTGTTACAAATTTACTCTGTTTCAAAACAATGAAACTCATTAAATACTATCTGGTCATTTGTAAAACTATTGGACAACATTTCACTTTGCAATTAACAAAATCCTAGCAAGGGTTCACCGAGAGCTGTTCTGAGCAAATTATAAAACCCAACATGGCCGCCCTGACGCAAGCCGCAGTCGTCCAAGAGGAAGATCTCAATAGATTACGGTATGAGCTGGCTGTGTCTAAGGCTGGACGAGATGCACTAGGTAGTGTGTTTGTGTGGCTGTACCAGGGAAGCTACCCAATAAATACCCACCTCACTCAGACCCTTGGGTTCACTAATGCCCAATACAGAAAGATCTTCAATGCTCACCAGCGGGACAGCCTCGACAATTCCATCGACGTCACTACTGTAAATACATTTGATATCTCCTTATTATACAGCTTATTGCAACGCGTGTGTGGTCTGGCAGATACTAATGACCCCACGTGGACCACTCCGGGATCTCTCGGGCCATCGCTCGAACACCTCATTTATAAGCTGAAAAAACTCCGAAACACGTTGGCACATGAACACTTGAAGATGACGGAGCACGAGCTCAAGATAACGCTAACTGAGCTCAGTGATTTACTGAAGGAGATGTTGAGTGTGGCCGGTGCCCGGGGTAGGAGAGACAGCCAGGAAGTGGACCAGGTGATCAAGGATGTCACCGAGTATATTGAAGGACTGCGAGAAAAGATCAGAGAACCACTGGATCCCGCGGATAAGACACACCTGGATCAGCTTCACAAGGAGATTAAACTCTTCAAGGCTCAAATAATAGAAGAGGTTAAGCAGAGCAGCAAGCAGGAGCTAACTGATGGGTACCAACAGCTGTACCAGATCGAGCCCGCACCCTGGCTCCTGCTCAACATTAAATACGACCCAAGTCACACCTTCACAAGACTGCAGCTTGTTCAAGACTCTACAATAGGTGTACGACCTTCCCACACACCCAAGGTTCAGGACATCAAATATGAAGACCTCTTGACTATCAGACGAGAGGATGGAAGACTGCCTCAGTGTGTCCTCCTGACGGGGGAAGGTGGTATGGGCAAGACAACTTTACTCAAGCTCATCCTCGAGAAGTGGGTAAGAAACCCTTTGGCCATACATCACCTCGACACTGTGGACCTTGTTTTCTATGTATTGTGCAGGGACAGACATCTTAATACTATCGATGATCTCATCAATAATTTGCTGCCTCAAACATTTCTAAACTCAGATGTTGACTTCCAGATGTTTAAGAAGATAATATTGAGCTTAAACATATTAGTCTTAATTGACGGCTACGACGAGGTCAATGAGAACTCACAAAAGTTGATGCAGGAGCTGTTGCCTCTCCCTGGCATGAATGTGAAGCTTGTGATAACTACACGTCCAGGCTGGGATGAAGACCTCTCACAGCTCATCCCGTCCAACAAAACTCGCTACAACATACTCGTCTTGGGCATAAGTCCACAACGTCGCTTGGAATACGTCAACAGAATCATCAATGCACTGGAGAAGGACAAGAGCAAGCAAAAAGCCACCGAAGACAGGTTTACACAGAGGCTGGAGAAGATGAGTGAGTTACTTGGAGATTACCTAAACACACCACTCACCCTGACCTTGCTGGCGCTCCTGTGCGTCGAGACTCCAGAAGAGTTTAAGAAGCTCACCACGAGCACCGAAGTCTACGAGCAGATCCACAACTTCATAACCGAGAAGCTAATATCCAGACTCAAGATCAAACAAGTGGAAGACCCCAAAGACAAATGTGACGAGTTCTTGTTATTCTTTGAAGAGATCAGTTTACGAGGGATCGTGAGGAAGGAGTTTGATCTCCAGCCGGACACGGTAAAAGAGATTAAGTTGAAATGTAAAGCCTTGAAGCTCCCACATGAGGAGGTCTTGTCCAACTACTTTACAAGAACCAGTTCTCGTCGAGGTCTCAAACTGGTGTGGGTTTATGGTTACTTTCACTCCAGGTACCAGGAGTACTGTGCCAGCAAGGGCCTGCTCACGCAGTTGCTGAAGGCAGACAAGGAGAGAGGCGGCCAACCAGCGCATAGCCATTACGTGGAAGGATGGAGGAAACCAAACCTATTACATGATGTCATGTTAGAGGGAGAAGACGAGACGCATGATGGGGTAATTAGTAATCATGCTAAATACCAGAACGTCTTAATCAATATTACAGGTGTAATGATTGCCCGTAAATTGGAACACAAATTTGCCTCTCAGGTAATTGACATGGCAAGACCCGAAGATGAGGTGTTGAAGCACATAGTCGAGTCCCACATGAATGAGCACATCATCGAAGCTGTCGTCAAGGAGCTGTCTGACCAAAAGCACTGGGATATACACAATGCTAATTCATGTGACGTCCTGCCACTTGTTCTTAACAAGTTGACCCTTAAACCCAGGAGTCTTTCTATTGCCATCAACAGTAAACCACGACTCACCCAGATCAGTCCTCTTATGTCAGTGCTAGTTAAAAGAAAGATCATTCTATCATTATTTCTCTTTTACCACCACAATGAAAATGATGAATTCTCAGACGTATATTTGGAAACCCTGACAGCGCCGGGAAGCGAATGTATCTTGCAGGGGTTTGCTGGCCACCTGTCTGAGAAAGTCATTCCCAGCTTGCCAGACAGTATAGTCAGTCTATACCTGCGTGTCACTCTACAGGAGCTGCCCATCCTCCTAGATCACATGCCACATCTTCCACACATCAAAAACCTTTGTGAGTATTGTCATCATTATTTATTCTCTATACTTCTGTGCATGACTTACTAGCAATAAGAACAGGACATCACTCGGTACCCCTACTCAAATCTCTGAATATGTTAGATATTAAGTCACTGCACATCCTCTCATGTGTATTATACATATATAAAACGCTGAACTGTAATGCCAATCCTGACCTTAAAAGCTTCATTGAAGGTTGTAACAGAACCCATGAGCACCACACCAGAAATAAATACAGTTTTGATATTCCAAGAGTACAACTTAATCAAACTAGAAATGCTCTACAAATCAAGGGACCCAGAATGTGGAATGACCTTCCCAACCATGTTAAAGACTGTACCTCTCTCAACCAGTTTAAGATTAAAACTAAACACTACCTGATAAACTCCCTGTAACCTACCTTACCCCTCTATTGTCAACCCATGTCTTATTTTATTTTTTTTTTTTTATTCAACGCTGTTTGTCTACATATTGTATTTGTGCTGCTTTTCAGTCATGTTCCCCCCTTTTTTTGTACCTTTATTTGTATCTGTTCTCAAAACATTTTATTCTTTTTGCTCAATTAATATTAAGTTTTAGATATTAATGTTTTCTTGCCCAAAACGCATATGCGTAATAGTGGCTTTAGGCATTGTATGTACTAGCTCTATCTATAAATCGATCCACTTATGTAAAATCTCTTTATGTATGTACCTTTCCTGAATAAACATATTTATTTTATTATTATTTAGTATGTATTTCATTAGTTAGGTTATATATATATATATATATATATATATATATATATATATATATATATATATATATATATATATATATATATATACCTACACATTTACTAAGGCCAAATATTGTTTATAAGGATGGTAAACTTTACTTTGATGTATTTATTTATTTATATACAAGATACATCGGGTTTATGAGAGTACATAGCATTGATGTTGTTACATTCTTGTAAAGCTATTAACATGCATAGCATTTCGGACAGGTCCTTAATCTAACAGATAATTTTAAGTAGGTAATTTCTAGCAAAATTTGAAGAATATTATTAACAGGTACATTGTAAGAAAAATTGAAGAAAATTTATATGTACATTGTAGTAAAATTTGAGGATTATCAACAGGTACATTGTAGTATAAATTGCATTCAAAATTACAACCATGATATAAGGTGAAAGGAGTGATTACAGTGGTGAAGTTGTATGGCTTAGGAACACATATTGGGGGTGTTATATAAAAAGAATGTGGGCTGTTGCTGTACTATGGGGCCTAGTGTTATATGGATGTAAGGGCAAGCAGTTAGAATCAAGGTGTAACTGGGTAGTGACACAATTAGGCCCGGCCCCCAAGGAACATAGGTTCCTGTTTATACTTTAAGGTTTTAAAACAGATCTGTCGTCTGGGATACAATCAACTATGACACTACAACAGGAGTAAGGGATACGATACACCTCAAGACTAACTTATTTATTAAACCCTCTTAACAACCCCCCATATACATTCACACCAATAACAATAATTATAATAACTTTACCACACTATCTTACGTTAAAAGCCTTGGTCCACATAAGCAGATACAAGGGTTTACACTGAACACAAGCTAGGGTACAGCTCTACTGTTGAATTACTTGAAGTTAGAGTCAGCTTAGGGTAGGGGAACCACCACTTAGAATAACTAGTAATGCAAACAATGGGAATACCTACTCCTACAAAATATAATACTCTACACACTAGAGCACGCCTAAGCCAGACAATGAAGAAGGTGCACAGTACTTAGCTTGGAAGAATACAGAAATAAAGAAACGAGGAGGAAGGTAGGAGGATCCTGTCCACACCACGCCAGCTCAGACCAGAAGGACGCTTCAGCCCAGATCAGCCCCCCGCATTGTGTGGTGCCGGGAAGAGCCTAATTGATCGTGCAGCTATACACATTAAAACATCTTCCCCTATGTCTCATAATGTTACTTTACTCGTTCTAAGGATAGTTAATCTTATAACAATGTTACTTAATCCACAACAAGCTCAACAGTCTGAATGCTTTGTGAGCAACAAGAATTGTCTTACATCTGGCAGGGAAGATACAAACAATTACACGTCGACAAGCGTGTCCCCTACTACAAGGTAGTTTATTTAGTTCAATTTTGACCTCTAGTTTCCAACTAAAGAACCCAGGGGTCGTAACAAGGGGAATGGGTAGAATCAGGTCCTGGGGTTGACAGAACCCTAGAACTTGAGACACAGCATCAGGTCCTAGGGTTGACAGAACCCTAGAACTTGAGACACAGCATCAGGTCCTAGGGTTGACGGAACCCTAGAACCTGGGACACAAGGGTGTCTGGGGGTATTAGACTACAGAAATAAAGAATGAAAATCCACCAGAACGGTAGAGTGCAACAAAACAAGATTGCAGGCAATGAGTCACAATAACGTGGCTAAAGTATGTTGACCAGACCACACACTAGAAGGTGAATGGACGACGAGAATGGTCCAGTACGGACCGAAACGTCGTCGTCCCTTCACCTTCTACACGCAGAGATCACACTAACGTGATGCATCAAATGAACAAATCCACAAGGGCCGTGACGAGGATCTGAACCTGCGTCCAGGAGCATCCCAGACACTGCCTTAATCGACTGAGCTACGACAGGGTAAAAGGTTTGAAACCATTTGATGCATCACGTTAGTGTGATCTCTGTGTGTGATGATGTAAGGGCGAAGAGAGAGAACGGCCTATTGACATAGCTCGGGTGCAGTGGGGGGTTGTGTAAGATCCTAGTTTGTGCCTCGGAGAGGCTACGGGATCCAGTAAGTTTAGTAGAACTTCGGTTTCAACCCTTTTACCCTGTCGTAGCTCAGTCGATTAAGGCAGTGTCTGGGATGCTCCCGGACGCAGGTTCGAATCCTCGTCACGGCCCTTGTGGATTTGTTTTCCTTCTAGTGTGTGGTCTGGTCAACAAAACAAGATTCTGCATGAAAAACATTAGCAACCCCGGCATGCACACGCGTGTTAGTGACAAGTGAACGCTAGTTAGAATCATCTTCTTGCCACCGTATGGTAGCCCTGGCTGCCTTATGTCACTGACCAACTGGCTACCTCACTCCTGCACTGTCCATGCAACAACCAATGATAAATGGGAAAGACGGAAATGGAGAACCACTAATGACCATGATAAAGAGGCGTTACATTCGATGCTGGACTTTTAAAAAGCGTCTTCTCAGTGGCTCTCCGACCTAACTCACCCACACACACTACAAGAAAACAAAACCGTATCACAGGAGATAGGTCATGACAAGAAACCATTGGATTGCCTGGGAACAAGCATTAGGCACCGAGCAACGTGTCTGGTGCAACTGATTCAAGCTCAACAAATCACAATGTTGGAAAGAAAACAGGAGATGCTTTTTCACCCATAGTGTTGTAAACCCGTGGAATAGCCTACCCGCCGAAGCCATAAATGCCAAAACCCTGCTGGGTTTTAAAATACAGCTGCAAAAGATCATCACGGCAAATGGGGGGACCTTTGACAAACCGCTGGCTTCCTGTCCTCATCGAGGCCACTAGAATTGAGCCTCAGGTAAATTCAGGATCTGGGAAAACCCCCCAAGCAAACAAAAATGGTCCGTGACAGCCTCAAAATGCCCCACGCACCCACGGAGTGATGGAAGGACTGGGAGAAACACGACAAGATGAGGAAGGAGGCCCATGGTGAATAAGGTGCAGAGCACCCAAACACCCCGCTGCCAAGACGTTTAGTTCACCCAGGTCAACAGCTGTGGAGTGCTCGATCCCAAGGAGGGCTACCAACACACAAGCACAGGCAAACCCAACAAAATATGGTTACTATATGGCACAGACTATATGGTTATTAAATGTTGTGTAAGCGGGAGGATGGACTGTCTTATTGTGCCTTCATTGTTTACTCTCTCCAACCAATGAGAGCACGAGATACATCCCAGTGTTTATTATGTCCACCAATGAGAGCACGAGATACATCTCTGTGTTTATCATGTCCACCAATGAGAGCACGAGATACATCTCTGTGTTTATCATGTCCACCAATGAGAGCACGAGATACATCTCTGTGTTTATCATGTCCACCAATGAGAGCAGGAGATACATTCCAGTGTTTATCATGTCCACCAATGAGAGCAGAGTTACATCTCTGTGTTTATCATGTCCACCAATAAGAGCAGGAGATACATCCCAGTGTTTATCATGTCCACCAATAAGAGCAGGAGATACATCCCAGTGTTTATCATGTCCACCAATGAGAGCAGGAGGTACATCCCAGTGTTTATCATGTCCACCAATAAGAGCAGGAGATACATCTCTGTGTTTATCATGTCCACCAATAAGAGCAGGAGATACATCTCTGTGTTTATCATGGCTACCAATCAGAGTAGGAGATACATCCCAGTGTTTATCATGTCCACCAATGAGAACAGGAGATACATCTTAGTTTGTTTGAAGGTTTTGTTTTGATTTTGAACTGAGCAATATAACATACAAATGTGCACCTACAGATATTATACTGGATGCCACGGGCGACATCATGGACCCAGCGACCCTGGCCAGACTGCCATATCCACTCATCTATCTACGTCTGTCAGTAATTCGCTGCCTCACAGATGACAGCTCTGACATCGATTGGTGCTGCGACTTGGCTCGTCAACTGTGTCCCGAATCCAGTAAAGGGTTCTATTTTGAAATGGATTTCGCTGATACTCACCTCACTAGTAAGTGTATTCTTAATAACTTGGATATCTTGAGTGTGTGGAAGACTAGAATCCCTCAGAGTTGACGTTAAAACCTTCAGAGTCTTTATATTGCATTAGTTTGTTTTGTTGTAATGCTTCGAGAATAGCCTAGGGGGCTGTTAGCCTCACGTGATGGTAGAGCAAATTATATTTCGCTGATTTTAGCGTTTGCTGTGTGAGTTAGTCAGATCTACCAGTCTCCGTGGTGTAGTGGTAATTAAGACACTCGCCTGCCGTTCTGCGAGCGCTTTGTCATGGGTTTGTATCCTGGCCGGGGAGGATTTACTAGGCACAAATCCTTAACTGTAGCCTCTGTTTAACTCAACAGTAAAATGTGTACTTGGTTGTAACAACGATTCTTCGCGGCGGGGATCGTATTCCAGGGACCTGCGCGAAACGCTACGCGTATTAGTGGCTGTACAAGAATGTAACAACCCTTGTATATCTCAGGTGTGTGCCTCATTATGCTCTCCCGTCTGCAGGTGTTGGTGTGGAGAGCCTAGCACGAAGCCTCCACCAGAAGGGCATCACCACTAGCGCCCTTTCTGTCTATACCAAGGACTCGCTTCCCCAGGAGGATAAAGATCGCCTCAAGGAGCTTGTTGACTCACTTGGCCTCGGATTTCTTTTGTGTCTAGAAGCGAATTGAGAGCCAAAAAGTATTCACAATATGCAAGTGTGATGACACATCTATGAGGTAGGTTTGGTGTGCATGTATCATGGTGACTATACATGTGTAATATTGTTGCACGGGGTGAACACATATTACAATTTCACAGAGGCTAGGAGGCACTGTCCCTCCAGCCTGGATCCTCTTGTTTATTATGGACTGCAAGATAGTTAACTACCCCCTTCAGCTCGCTCCACACCAGTTTTAAAGTACCCACAATGAAGACCAGTCATTGGGAGTCAACTTCGTAGTATTACAAAGATTTTGATTGTTGCCACCGGAGACCGCTAGTTTATTGTGTACCCCATACCCATCCTGTGAGCGGTAGCGCAAAAAGCATTACAGAGGGCACAAACGGTCTTTATGAGGCCTCATCTTAGATTATTACACTAACAATTTCATCTATCCTTCACACCTTATAGTTGCAATGTTAGCTAGTTACAGAGAAAGTGCTATTTCAAGAGCTATACATTTACAGTAAGTCATTATACATTAATGGTAGGTCTTATCGCTAATACATAATAGTTTGACCAATGGAGATAGTCATAGGGTAGCTTCTGTTTATTATTAGTCTTCACAATACACTACTTGTTTCTTCATCTCATATGTCGTTCATCTACTGGAAGCAAAATAGGGATTCAGTGCAAGGATATCAGGTAATTTATCCATGGTAATAAGATAAGATGCCATATCATACAGAGTGAGCTTAGATTTGTCGCTAAATGGCTCAATTTTACTACAATCCAAGATATAGTGTTCTAGTGTGTGCCCCTGTCTTTGTCCACACACTTTACACTTTAAATAAATAAATAAAATAAATATAAATAAATATGTTTATTCAGGAAAGGTACATACATAGAGAGATTTTACATAAGTTGATCGATTTATAGATAGAGCTAGTACATACAATGCCTAAAGCCACTATTACGCAATGCGTTTCGGGCAAGAAAACATTAATATCTAAAACTTAATGCTAATTGAACAAAAAGAATAAAATGTTTTGAGAACAGATACAAATAAAGGTACAAAAAAAGGGGGGAACATGACTGAAAAGCAGCACAAATACAATATGTAGACAAACAGCGTTGAATAAGAAAAAAAAAATAAGACATGGGTTGACAATAGAGGGGTAAGGTAGGTTACAGGGAGTTTAACAGGTAGTGTTTAGTTTTAATCTTAAACTGGTTGAGAGAGGTACAGTCTTTAACATGGTTGGGAAGGTCATTCCACATTCTGGGTCCCTTGATTTGTAGAGCATTTCTAGTTTGGTTAAGTCGTACTCTTGGAATATCAAAACTGTATTTATTTCTGGTGTGGTGCTCATGGGTTCTGTTACAGCTTTCAATGAAGCTTTTGAGGTCAGGATTGGCATTACAGTTCAGCGTTTTATATATGTATAATACACATGAGAGAATGTGCAGTGACTTAATATCTAACATATTCAGAGATTTGAGTAGGGGTACCGAGTGATGTCTGGGGCCAGAGTTGGATATTGTCCTAATAGCAGCTTTGTGTTGAGTAATTAGAGGACGTAAATGATTTTGGGTAGTAGAACCCCAAGCACAAATACCATAGTTGAGATATGGATAGATGAGGGAGTAATAGAGTGTCACCAGGGCAGGGCGGGGTACATAATATCTGATCTTAGAAAGAATGCCAACAGTTTTTGAAACTTTTTTGATATATTTAGAATGTGTCCCTGGAAATTAAGCTTGTGATCAATGAGAACGCCAAGGAATTTGCCATCTAATTTGTTACAAATTTGGGTATTGTTAATCTTGAGATTTATTTGATTAGAGGATTTATTGCCAAACTGAATATAGAAAGTTTTGTCAATGTTAAGGGTGAGTTTGTTGGCAGTTAGCCAAAGATGGACTTTATTAAGCTCGGTATTTACTGTGGCATTTAGAGCAAGGGGGTCAGGACTGGAGTAAATGAAGGTTGTGTCGTCAGCAAATAGAATTGGTCTAAGGTGTTGGGAGGCATTTGGAAGGTCATTAATGTAGATGAGAAAGAGGAGAGGGCCAAGTATACTGCCCTGAGGAACACCAATGTTGATGGGTAGGGTAGGAGAAATTGAATTGTTCACAGAAACATACTGGAGTCTATCAGTAAGGTAAGATTTGAGGTATTGCAGGGAGAGTCCTCTGACTCCATAATGATGTAATTTAAGAAGAAGGTTTTGGTGGTTCACAGTGTCAAAAGCCTTACGCAGGTCCACAAATAACCCAACAGGGAACTCATTTTTATCAAGAGCTGCATGAATTAAGTTAATCATACTAATCAGTGCATCGTTAGTGCTTTTTTAGGTCTGAAGCCATATTGGCAAGAGCTAAGTATATTGTGCTTGGCTAGATAAGAGTAAAGCTGCTTGTAGATTAGTTTTTCAAAAATTTTGATAAGTTAGGCAGGATTGAAATAGGTCTATAGTTGTTAACATCAGTGAGATCACCACATTTGTGGACAGGGGTTACTCTCGCTTTTTTTTAGAATATCTGGGAAGGTTTGGAGTTCAAGTGACTTGTTGAAGAGCAATGTAATTGCAGGGGCTAACGATCTGGAGGCTTTTTTGTAAATTAATGTCGGAATCTCCTCAAGGGCACTAGACTTGGTTTTAAGGGAAAGGATTATCTCATTGACATCAGTGGAATTAGTAGGCTTTAGGTACAGAGACTGTGGATAGTTACCTGTAAGGTAGTCCTTAACCTCAGTACTGGAAGAAGGAATATCATTTGCAAGGGATGACCCAATGGAAGAGAAGAACCTATTGAACTCAATAGCAGAATCAGATGCTGAAAGCTGACC
>WNGS01162647.1:3378662-3391975 GCA_020271785.1 Procambarus virginalis | reverse complement strand
TAATAAATATTTCAAGACGTAGTAGACTTATGAGATCAAATTATTATCTCCGCCACAATAATTACTGCTCTGCAACATCTACGTGCACTGTTAAGAGCCTAGAACAACTTATATAGGCAAAAATTGTATTAGAGAGGAGCGCCAGTACTCACGTCTACGTGCGGACAGGAAGCAGTCGTGTGGGCTCTACTGCGCATGCGCCCCCTCCCGCTTCATGTACGATAACTTCAGCCAGTGTGTTCACTAACCCTCAAAGAGTTTATGCCATACAACGTCATCACGGCTCTTTAAATAGGCCTATTATATCCAAATGTGGCCTAGCCTAACCTAATCTAACACACTTTAAGCTACCTTACCCAAGTATATAACGCAAAAAATAATAATAAATTTGCGTGACGTCATATTTGTGACACTGGGGAACTCTTTTGAGACTCAAGTTTATAATCGTTTTTCTTTGCAGTTATATTAATATTTAGCTTATTATTATTATTATTATTATTATTATTATTATTATATTATTATTATTATTATTATTATTATTATTATTATTATTATTATTATTATTTATATTTAATTTATTTTATTTTATCCTGCCATTATTATTACGAAGTGTAAGTATAGGACACTAGACAGCGGATGTCTTCAGATAAGGAAGATAAGATACGGGTCCAGGATGCACAGTCTGGGTCGTTCACGATGCACAATCGAGAATTTCGGGTTCGAATCCCGGGTGGGACAGAAATGGTTAGGCTCACTTCCTATCACCTAATGCACCTGTTCACCTAGTAGTAAGTAGGTACTCCAGGAGGTAGTCGGCTCGTTATGGGGTTGTATCCTGGGCGGGTCAGTAATTCCTCCCTAGGCTTCAATTAGTTTAGGACTGAATGAGTTAGGATATATATCCACTGTCCTGGGTAATTAGATTAATTAGTTTATATATTTATTTATATACAAGAAGGTACATTGTGTTTATGAGAGTACAGAGCATTGATGTGTTCACGTTCTTGTAAAGCCACTAACAAGCATGGCATTACGGGCAGGTCCTTAATCTAAAGGATAATTGTAAGTAGGTAATTTCTAGCAAAATTTAAAAAAATTTAACAGGTACATTGTAAGAAAATTTAACAAATATTGGTAGGTAAATTAAAGTAACATTTGAGGTTTATAAACAGATACTTTGTGTCATAATTTGAGGATTACTTCAAGCTATAATGCTATAAAATGTGGGTTCAATATAACAATCATGATATAAGATATAAAATATATATAAGATATACAATCATGATATAATTCTAAATATATAAAAAAAAGTCAACAGAAAGGTTGATGATATTCTTGAGAGAATTTTGCATCAAGACTGAAATATTTTGTTGAATTATCTGCATGTCTCTTGCAAATTGTGTATACTGTATACCTAGGTCATAAAAGTATTTGTGTGTACGTCTGATATACTTGTGAAGGAGGAAATGTATATGTTTATCTCTCAGAATGTTTGGTAATATGTTTATTGTTTGTGATGTGTGTCTATGTATGTATTAACACGATGTACTGAACGGGGTGAGAATAGCTTGAGCTACCTCATCCCTTTGTGTGTATTTTACATCAATAAACTTATTTCAATTTCAATTCAATTCAACCAAAAAAAGTTTCAAAAACTGTTGGCATTCTTTCTAAGATCAGATATTATGTACCTCGCCCTGCCCTGGTGACTCTCTATTACTCCCTCATCTATCCTTATCTCAACTATGGTATTTGTGCTTGGGGTTCTACTACCCAAAATCATTTACGTCCTCTAATTACTCAACACAAAGCTGCTATTAGGACAATATCCAACTCTGGCCCCAGACATCACTCGGTACCCCTACTCAAATCTCTGAATATGTTAGATATTAAGTCACTGCACATTCTCTCATGTGTATTATACATATATAAAACGCTGAACTGTAATGCCAATCCTGACCTCAAAAGCTTCATTGAAGGTTGTAACAGAACCCATGAGCACCACACCAGAAATAAATACAGTTTTGATATTCCAAGAGTACGACTTAATCAAACTAGAAATGCTTTACAAATCAAGGGACCCAGAATGTGGAATGACCTTCCCAACCATGTTAAAGACTGTACCTCTCTCAACCAGTTTAAGATTAAAACTAAACACTACCTGATAGACTCCTTGTAACCTACCTTACCCCTAAATGTCAACCCATGTCTGCTATTTTTAAACAATGCTGTTTGTCGACCAATTTGTAATTTTGCTGTTTTCCTGCCATGTTCCCCCCTTTTTTATTTTTACTTTTTCTCAATACAATTTATACTTTAACCTCAATTAGTATTAAGTTTTAGTCTTTAGTGTTTTTCCTGCCCGAAACGCTTTGCGTAATAGTGGCTTTAGGCATTGTATGTACTAGCTCTATCTATAAATCCATCAATGTTTGTATCTCATCTTGTATGTATGTACTTTACCTCAATAAACATTTGAATTTCAATTTGTGTATTCACCTAGTTGTGCTTGCTGGGGTTGAGCTCTCCTCTTTCGGCCCGCCTCTCAACTGTCAATCAACTGTTACTAACTACTTTTTCTTTCTCCCACATACATACACACCCCAGGAAGCAGCCCGTGACAGCTGACTAACTCCCAGGTACCTATTTACTGCTAGATCACAGGGGCATAGGGTGAAAGAAACTGTTCCCATCGCTTCTCGCCGGCGCCGGGAATCGAACCCGGGCCACAGGATCACGTGTCCAGCGTGCTATCCACACAGCCACCGGCGCCACATGTTATGTATGTTATAGTTGTTGCAAACTGTCCATATACTGGTAAAAAACGCATATGATACTCTGTGACGTCTTGTGCAACAATCTGTACGATACTGTGACGTCTTGTACAACAATCTGTACGATACTGTGACGTCTTGTACAACAATCTGTACGATACTGTGACGTCTTGTACAACAATCTGTACGATACTCTGTGACGTCTTGTACAACAATCTGTACGATACTGTTACGTCTTGTACAACAATCTGTACGATACTGTGACGTCTTGTACAACAATCTGTACGATACTGTGACGTCTTGTACAACAATCTGTACGATACTCTGTGACGTCTTGTACAACAATCTGTACGATACTGTGACGTCTTGTACAACAATCTGTACGATACTGTGACGTCTTGTGCAACAATCTGTACGATACTGTGACGTCTTGTACAACAATCTGTACGATACTCTGTGACGTCTTGTACAACAATCTGTACGATACTCTGTGACGTCTTGTACAACAATCTGTACGATACTGTGACGTCTTGTACAACAATCTGTACGATACTGTGACGTCTTGTACAACAATCTGTACGATACTCTGTGACGTCTTGTACAACAATCTGTACGATACTGTGACGTCTTGTACAACAATCTGTACGATACTGTGACGTCTTGTACAACAATCTGTACGATACTCTGTGACGTCTTGTGCAACAATCTGTACGATACTCTGTGACGTCTCGTGCAGCGTTGCCAGCCGAAAGATTGTCACTAACAAGGCTATATAGAACATTAACTTCCCAACCTAATTGCTCTAAACTACCTATAACGATAACTAACTTTACTTATCTTATAATAATGAAAATCCTAATACTAACAATAATTGATTTGCAACTTTAATAAAAATGTTAGTTTGATGAAGAAGTTTTCCTATATGAGACGAGAGAGGGACTCAGTGCCGCCCGAACCTCGGGACGAGGAGGAGGTGGGTGTTTGTGCTCTCGTCTCTCACCTCACCCACCTACTATACCCTCTGGGTGTGCGCTCTTGTACAGGACACGTACAGGTTCAGGGGTTGACGGTGACACTGTGGAGGTAATTATTGGGTGCCGTGACTGACCGTTGTCGCCTGGGGTTGCCAGCTTGAGTGTTGATGCAGCTGGCAGCTGTGAATCACATTGTTGTTAAGAGTAACGTCAGTGAGGCCATTGTTATGTACTCGCCTAGTTGGGCTTGCAGGGGTTGAGCCTCGGCTCTTTGGTCCCGTCATTCAACTGGTGTACAGAATCTGGAGCCTATTCGGCTCTGTCAAATCTATATTTAAAACTGTGTGTGAAGTCTGCCATAGCCATATTAGTATGGAGTTTGTGTGTGTGAGTTCTCACCTATTTGTGCCTGCAGGATCGAGCATTGGCTCTTGGATCCCGCTTTTCTAGCCGCTGGTTCTTTACAGTAATGACTCCGGTCCCACTTCCCTATCATACCTAGTTTTAAAACTAGTTTTTAATACCTAGTTTTTCGGGCTTGTCCGAAACGCTATGCGTACTAGTGGCTTAATTTAGGTATTGTATGTACTCCCTCTATCTTTAAATCTAATAGAATGTTTGTACTGTAACTCTGCAACTATGTATGTACCTAAATATATTATTATTATTTATTATTATAACTATGAGTAGTGATTATTTCCACAATGTGCTCCTTATTTCACTCCTTTTCCCAACTACTATCACACTAAAAGAAAACTTTTTCTAATATCTCTGTGACAAATCTGATTTTCCAGCTTTCATCCACTCTCCCAGGTCTGTTGGTATTCCGTGTGAACATTTCTTTTATTTCCATACTGTCAATCTCCCCTAATTATTTTGTATGCTGCTATCATATCTCCCCGCTCCATCCTTTTTATTCTAGTGTCGTAAGGTTCAGTTCCTTCAGGCGCTCTTCATACCCCATCCCTCGTAACTCTAGGAGGAGCCTCGTCGCAAATTTCTGAACCTTTTCCAGTTTCCTTATATGTTTCTTCAGGTGCGGACTCCATGATGGCGCGGCATACTCTAAGACTGGTCTCACGTAGGCAGTGTAAAGCGCCCTGAATGCCTCCTCACTTAGATTTCTAAGCGATGTTCTAACTTTTGCCAGTGTAGAGTACGCTGCTGTCGTTATATATGTCTTGTAACATATATATATGTTATATATGAAACTATTTATATATGTCTCAGGAATTAGATTTGGTGTTACGTCCACGCCCAGGTCTCTTTCTCGCGTCGTCACAGGTAGGCAGTTCCCCTTCATTGTGTACTGTCCCTTTGGTCTCCTATCATCTGATCCCATTTCCATAACTTTACATTTGCTCGTGTTAAACTCCAGGAGCCATTTCTCTGACCATCTCTGCAGCTTGTTCAAGTCCTCTTGGAGGATCCTACAATCCTCAACTGTTACAACTTTTCTCATTAATTTTGCGTCATCCGCAAACATCTACATATATATAGGACTTGACTCATGTAAACATATCGTTCATGTATATTAGAAACAGAATTGGTCCCAGCACCGATCCTTGTGGTACTCCACTTGTTACTGTTCGCCAGTCCGACTTCTCGCCCCTTACCGTAACTCTTTGGCTCCTTCCTGTTAGGTAGTTCCTTATCCATGCTAGGACCTTTCCCCCACCCCCTGCCTGCCTCTCAAGTTTGTATAGCAGTCTCATGTGCAGTACTGTGTGTGTACTCACCTAGTTGTGCTTGCGGGGGTTGAGCTCTGGCTCTTTGGTCCCGCCTCTCAACTGTCAATCAACTGGTGTACAGGTTCCTGAGCCTACTGGGCTCTATCATATCTACATTTGAAACTGTGTATGGAGTCAGCCTCCACCACATCACTTCCTAGTGCATTCCATTTACTAACTACTCTGACACTGAAAAAGTTCTTTCTAATGTCTCTGTGGCTCATTTGGGTACTCAGCTTTCACCTGTGTCCCCTTGTTTGCGTCCCTCCAGTGTTGAATAGTTTGTTCTTGTTTTGTTGGACGCCACCAGACACATAGGGTGACGTATAACCTCTTAAGCTAAACAACTTAATAAGTATCAACAACGTGCTCAGTGTGGTCAGCAGATTTTAATGCAATCTGCCCTACCCAGCAGAGCTCAGACCAGACTGAGCCTGGGCATCGAAGCGTATACACGCGCTCCCTCACACACACTAGCTAGCTCTTGGCCCTGGTGTACAAGATATATATATTTATAATAAAACTAAGGAAAAGCAACGGACGTTTGGTACTCCAATTCCTGCCCACTACCGAGCAAACTCCAGCCCACAACTAATCATTCTACAACTACATCGTCAGAAGAAACAGTTTAACCGGTCGATTCCTCTGAGGATTTTGTAGGTTGTGATCATGTCTCCCCGTACTCTTCTGTCTTCCAGTGTCGTAAGGTGCATTTCCCGCAGCCTTTCCTCGTAACTCATGCCTCTCAGTTCTGGGACTAGTCTAGTGGTATACCTTTGGACTTTTTCCAGCTTCGTCTTGTGCTTGACAAGGTACGGGCTCCATGCTGGGGCTGCATACTCCAGGATTGGTCTACATATGTGGTGTACAAGATTCTGAATGATTCCTTACACAGGTTCCTGAACGCTGTTCTGATGTTAGCCAGCCTCGCATATGCCGCAGACGTTATTCTCTTTATGTGGGCTTCAGGAGACAGGTTTGGTGTGATATCAACTCCTAGATCTTTCTCTCTGTCTGTTTCATTAAGTACTTCATCTCCACCTGTGTCACCTTGTTCGTGTCCCACCCGTGCCCCGTTGTCTTTGTCCGCCCTGTCAATTCCCCTGAGAATTTTGTAGGTGGTTATCATGTCTCCCCTTACTCTTCTGTTTTCCAGGGATGTGAGGTTCAGCTCCCTTAGCCTTTCCTCGTAACTCATTCCTCTCAGTTCCGGGACCAGTCTGGTGGCATATACCTCTGAATCTTCTCTAAATTTGTCTTGTGTTTAACTAGGTATGGACTCCAGGCTGGAGCTGCATACTCCAGGATTGGTCTTACATAAGTGGTATACAGGGTCCTGAACGATTCCTTACACAAGTTTCTCAAGGCAGTTCTTATATTGGCCAGTCAAGCATATATGCCGCTGATGCTATCCTTTTGATGTGGGCCTCTGAGGACAGGTTCGGGTGTGATATCGACCCCAGATCTTTCTCTCTATTTGACTCTTGCAGGATTTCACCTCCCAGATGATACCTTGTGTTCAGCCTCCTGCTCCCTTCGCCTAATTTCATTACTTTACACTTTCCTGAGTTGAGCTTTAGCAGCCATTTTTTAGACCATTCCTCCAGCCTGTCCAGGTCATCCTGTAGTCTCTGTCTATCTTCATCTGTTTTGATTCTTTTCATAATTTTGCATCGTCAGCAAACATTGAGAAGAATGAGTCTATACCCTCTGGAAGGTCGTTTACATATACTAGAAACAGGATGGGTCCGAGTACAGAGCCCTGTGGGACCCCGCTGGTGACATCTCGCCACTCTGATGTCTCCCCTCTCTCCGTTACTCGCTGTTTCCTGTTGCTTAAGTACTCCCTTATCCACTGGAGCACCTTCCCTTTTACTCCTGCCTCTTGCTCCAACTGTTTTAACATCCTTTTGTGAGGTACTATGTCAAAGGCTTTCTGACAGTCCAAGAAAATGCAGTCTGCCCACCCTTCTCTTTCCTGCCTAATTTGTGTTGCTTGGTCATAGAATTCTATTAGGCCTGTGAGGCACGATTTACCATCCCTGAACCCATGTTGGTGACGTGTTACAAAGCTGTTTCCCTCCAGATGCTATTCGAGCCTTTTCCTCACGATCTTCTCCATTACCTTGCATGGTATACAAGTTCGGGAAACTGGCCTGTAGTTCAGTGCCTCTTGCCTGTCACCCTTTTTGTAAATTGGGACTACGTTAGCTGTCTTCCAAATTTCCGGAAGGTCTCCCATTTCCAGTGACCTGTTATACACCATAGAGAATGGCACACTTAGTGCTTCTGCACCTTCTTTTAGAATCCACAGTGATATTCTGTCAGGCCCAACAGCCTTTGGTATATAGTATATCTATATCTAGTAGATATACTACATATGTCAGACCAACCCTGAAGTATGCAGCTCCAGCTTTTTATTTCTCTTCCAGCACAAGACTAAACTGGAGAAAGTACAGAGGTATGTATGTCACTAAACTAATACCCGAGCTGAGGGGTATGAGCTATGAAGAGAGACTACATGAACTAAACTTCACGTCATCGGAAGACAGAAGGGTTAGGGGAGACATGATCACCACATACAAAATTCTGAGAGGAACTGAGTGGCCATCACTTCTAGAGCTGAATTATCCTAGAGGCGACGAAGAGTCGGAAGCAAGCTGTAAGTCCTGTACTGCGCAGGGTGCTTGAGTCGGCAGAGTATCAGAATGCAGTGAACGTGTAGATGAATCTGTCGAAAGAGCAGCTGTCGTGGGCGTCCCTGTAGAACAAGCAGTGTCCTGGCAGCGACGGAGAGTCGGCAGGACAAGCTGTAGATCCCACATGATGTAGTTGCTGATGAAACTGTCAGATGAGTAAGTAACGCTCGCTGTGCAGCAAGCTGTAGCTAGTTGATGAAAATGCAGAGACGATCGCGGTGAAAATCATAGCTGTGGCGAGGGTGTTGGCAGCGTTCCGTGACAGGTGGCAGCGGTCCACAGCAAGCAACAGCAGGAGTGAAGGTCCAGTGAGAGTCCATGTTGTAGTCCATCGTGGCTGGGTATCGTCGCAACTCTCTGGGGTCACCAATGTAACGGACGATTATGTTACGTTGTTGGGTAGATTAGATACACAGTGTTTAGTGAGTTTCATATTTATTTAGTAGTCCTGGATACAGTAGTGTCGTAGACGTTGAGACGAAGCTTGGAGCAGAGCAGAGAGCTGAGTGAGGCCGGAGTCGTGGAGCTCTATGTGGGAGAGTCGCGGAGCTCTATGTGGGAGAGTCGCGGAGCTCTATGTGGGAGAGTCGCGGAGCTCTATGTGGGAGAGCGGAGTCGTGGAGCTCTATGTGGGAGAGCGTTGTAGCTGGATGAGGTCCTAGTCTGCTGCCTGTTCTGTGTCGAAGCTGTAGCGTCTTGGAGACGATTAGAACTGCCTACGCCAAGTACTACATTCTTAACTGGAAATTGTACTGTCCGCTATTGCTCATATCGCTTGCTTATATGGTGACTACACCTCAGCTTCCTCCAACAAGATGAGAAGAATATTACCTGTAATTGGGGAAAGGATTGTAGCTTCTATAATTAGTGCTAATTAGATATGATATTAAGATAATGAGATAATGGAGCGAGTATAAGATTAACTCGCTACAGGACTCCCCCTGCCAGGGAATGGAAGAAAAGCAATACAACACAAAATACGAGGCTACTGTTCCCTGGGTCGCTGTGGAACATGTAGTCCGGTACCAAAAGATGCAGGCAGTGTGTGGACAAGCTCGGTGTAGCAGGAGAGAAGAATGTGCACGACTGTTGCGTCCTTGGGTCGCTGGTGGAGTGTTTACATCCGGGGCGGATGGGCTCCGGCACCAGGGGGCCAGAGTCACGAAAGCACTTACGCAAGCACTTACGAACCTGTACATCTTTTCTCAATCTTTGGCGGCTTTGTTTACAATTATTAAACAGTTAATGAGCTCCGAAGCACCAAGGAGGCTGTTTATAACAATAACAACAGTTGATTGGTAAGTTTTCATGCTTGTAAACTGTTTAATAAATGTAACCAAAGCCGTCAAAGATTGAGGAAAGATGTACACGTTCGTAAGTGCTTGCGTAACTGCTTTCGTGAATTTGGCCCCATGACAGTAGGATGTAATGTAGGCACGTAGTTAGGACAACAAGAACAAAGGTAACGGTTCTATTGTTACGTAAAGTATGGTGACACTAAACACACACACTAAGATAATATATGTGTGTGTGTGTGTACTCACCTAATTGTGCTTGCGGGGGTTGAGTTCTGGCTCTTTGGTCCCGCCTCTCAACTGTCAATCAACAGGTGTACAGGTTCCTGAGCCTATTGGGCTCTATCATATCTACACTTGAAACTGTATGGAGTCAGCCTCCACCACATCACTGCCTAATGCATTCCACCTGTTAACTACTCTGACACTGAAAAAGTTCTTTCTAATTTCACTATGGCTCATTTGGGTACTAAGTTTCCACCTGTGTCCCCTAGTGCGTGTGCCCCTTGTGTTAAATAGTCTGTATTTATCTACCCACTCCATTCCTCTGAGAATTTTGTATGTGGTGATCATGTCTTCCCTAACCCTTCTGTCTTCCAATGACGTGACGTGACGTTCATGTAGTCTCTCTTCATAGCTCATACCCCTCAGCTCGTTTATTAGTTTGGGACATACATACCTCTGTACCTTCTCCAGTTTAGTCTTGTGCTTGACTAGATATGGACTCCATGCAGGAGCTGCATACTCCAGGGTTGATCTGACATATGTGGTATATAATGTTCTGAACGATTCCTTACACAAGTTTCTAAAGGCCGTTCTTATGTTGGACAGCCTGGCATATGCTGCTGAGGTTATCCTCTTGATATGAGCTTCAGGGGACAGGTCTGGCGTGATATCAACCCCCAGGTCTTTCTCTCTGACTCTTGAAGTATTTCATCTCCCAAATGATACCTGTATCTGGTCTCCTGCTTCCTACTCTTATCTTCATTACTTTACATTTGCTCTAGTTTAATTCTTACAGACATTTGTTCGACCATTCCTGCAGTTTATCTAAGTCATCTTGAAGCCTCTAGCTGTCCTCCTCTGTCTTAATCCTTCTCATCATTTTGGCATCAGCAAACATTGAGACCAATAGGCCTCTACCCTCTGGAAGATAATTTACATATATCAGGAACAGGATAGGTCCAAGTACAGAGCCCTGTGGGACTCCGCTGGTGACTTCACGCCAATCGGAGGTCTCACCCCTCACTGTAACTCTCTGCTTCCTATTGCTTAGGTACTCCCTTATCCACTGGAGCGCCCTACCAGTTACTCCTGCCTGTTTCTCCAGCTTATGTACCAGCCTCTTATGGGGGGGGGGGACTGTGTCAAAGGCTTTCTGAGAGTCCAAGAAAATGCAGTCCGCCCATCCTTCTCGTTCTTGCTTAATGCGGTCAGATGACAAGTAGATGTTACTTGCACATTTTGCATTAATGTTAAAAGTAAACATTACTTCATGTTAACTGTATTGAGAAACAAGATAAAGATTGTGTAGCTTTACGTCAAGACGGGAAGTAAAAGTTTGTTTACATCTACTACATGAAGATCAGAAGTAAAAGTTTGTTTACATTCTCTTCTGTTAAGTTCAGAAGTAAAATGAACTTCACTTGTCTGTCTTTTTGTATCTTGTTTCATATCCATCTCTATGTCTCTTGTAATTGATGAAAGAAACAACGCTATGCGTACTAGTGGCTTTAGGTATTGTATGTACTACCTCTATCTTTAAATCTACCAGAATGTTTATACTGTAACTCTGCAACTATGTATGTACCTAAATAAATTATTATTATTTAAGGAATAAAATAGTCCCCGTTGGTGGGTGGCGGGAGCCAGGCGGTGTCCCATTGGCTTTGAGAAAGGGGGCGGGGCTTCTTAGAGGATAACGGCTGGGTTTGAATTTATGTTGTCGCTCTTTATTGCCAAAGTACGATGAGTAAAATATTTTTATTACTTTTTTGTCAAAGTATTAAAGGAAATGAGCATTGGTGCTACTGGTGCCACAAGTTGTATTCACCTAGTTGTGCTTGCGGGGGTTGAGCTCTGGCTCTTTCGGTCCCGCCTCTCAACTGTCAATCAACTGATTTGTTCACACACACACACACACACACACACACACACACACACACACACACACACACACACACACACACACACAAGAGTTAGGGGGGACATGATCACCACATTCAAGATTCTCAGGGGAATCGACAGGGTTGATAAAGACAGGCTGTTTAACACAAGGGGCACACGCACTTGGGGACACAGGTGGAAACTGAGTGCCCAAATGAGCCACAGAGATATTAGAAAGAACTTTTTTAGTGTCAGAGTGGTTGACAAATGGAATGCATTAGGAAGCGATGTGGTGGAGGCTGACTCCATACACAGTTTCAAGTGTAGATATGATAGAGCCCAATAGGCTCAGGAAACTGTACACCTGTTGATTGACGGTTGAGAGGCGGGACCAAAGAGCCAGAACTCAACCCCCGCAAGCACAACTAGGTGAGTACACACACACACATAGAGGAAGCAGCCCGTAACAGCTGGCTAACTCCCAGGTACTTATTTACTGCTAGGTGAACAGTGGCGTTAGGGTGAAAGAAACTCTGCCTCTCTGTTTTCGCCATCGCCAGGATCGATCCCGAACCCTTGGATTACGAATCCAGAGTGCTGTCCATTCAGCCACCAGGCCCCTGACTGTGACGCTCTGTTCCTTCTTGAATTCTGGCGACCCTGTTGGGCATGTTCCCAACAGGAATCAGAGTGCAAAGTTAGGTGAGGCTGCTCAAGCACCTGCCCTTAGCATTTCCAACCTTATATAGACAGACATTTCAAGTTATAGATAAAGATTGTTAATTGTAATAAATATTAAATTAATAATTATCATGAAGTAATATGACCCTGAAATTGTTTTCCATTTATTTCCAGAAAATGTCAATAATCCGATGGACTTTCTTAAGGCAGATGTAGATTGTGTTCAACACACGTTTGGAGGAGAAGAGGCAAGTGACCAACCCAGAAATATTATCTTATTAAGTAACTTGTTTTGAAACAAGAGGAAGTGTAAGTTATGGAACATAATAATACATCCATCTGCATAAATACAATAATAAAATAAGATCTTATAGAAAGGAAATAAGATCTTATGGAAAGGAAATAAGATCTTATGGAAAGGAAATAAGATCTTATAGAAAGGAAACAAGATCTTATAGAATAGGAAGACAACATGTAAGTGCTCGTACGACACAAAGTTCTCTCTCGTTATATGTAAATTTTTCTTCATGCTCTGGAGGGTTCTGTTATGACACTGAACCATATTTACAGTGAACAGCTAAATATGTTTTAAGTATCAAGGTGAAGAGATAAGTCTACTTATCAGAAAGCCCAGCAACAGGAGGCAACAGAAGCCGCCGGGGTCTTCACACACCTTATGAAATGTCTTTCCTTAAGTATGGTATACACGGCACATGAGGAAATCATTGATATATATTTATTGGATAAAGTTTTGAGATTTGTGATTTTTTTTTTACAAATTTACTGTTTCAAAACAATGAAACTCATTAAATACTATCTGGTCATTTGTAAAGCTATTGGACAACATTTCACTTTGCAATTAACAAAATCCTAGCGAGGGTTCACCGAGAGCTGTTTGAGCAAATTATAAAACCCAACATGGCCGCCCTGACACAAGCCGCAGGTCGTCAAGAGGAAGATCTCAATAGATTACGGTATGAGCTGGCTGTGACTAAGGCCGGACAAGATGCTCTAGCTAGAGTGTTCGTGTGGCTGTACCAGGGAAGCTACCCAA